>ML814707.1:0-13058 GCA_009831015.1 Picea engelmannii
ATAGTCTTGGAATCAAGTTTTAAAACGTACTTCACATCTTCGTGACACGTAGTGTCACGAAGTGTGAACGATGAAGAATTAACGTCCCAGTTTCATCATTAGGCCTTCAAGCACCCTGTGGGCGCTAACTCCAGCTGTCATGCGAATCTCTCTGTCTCCCATTCGGTCCATAACGCACAGATATTGAGCGGCTCCAGTGGTATCTCCACGGGTACGAGTTGGTACATGGTACCGTCATCCTGTTCCAACAATAGAAGTGGTACCTAACCCAAGCGACATTAGTTCCAATATCAATTTAAAGTATCAAAGTGCATAAAAATAGCTTGAAATGTAGAGATACCTTAAGTAACCCCATTGAATGGTAGGGAGATGTCAATTATGTCAAAACAAGGCCAAAAGGGTGGTACTGGCATATAAATGGAGGTCTGTGGAGTATAATATAGGCAAAAAAACATGATCAAAACCGGAGACCAACAATATCAACGAACTAACTTGACCTTTATTTATACATTACATGGAAAAATATAGGTGTCAAAACCCTAGATCCAAAACCCTAGGTCCACTTGACTCATGCTTTAAGGGCTTCGCTAGCTTGTCTTTCCTTCTTTTCCGCGAGGTGCTCCAAATCACTCGTTGATATCTTTTTCTGCTTGTTGAGTTGTCCACGATCCCTCTTCTTTGTTTCTTTTTCTTCCTTGATCTTCTGTTCCAACGAGCTTTTCCTTTCTTTTCTCCTTCTTTTCTGCTTCTTTACCCACTTCGACCCTTCCTCGGTTTATGTACCTTCTACGTAGTTCGAACTTCGCCTTTCTTCCTTAATCTTTGCTTCCTTCCATAACCAAGGGCCAATAGGCCCCCAACACTCACATGTGAATCGTCTCGAGTCACTGCAAGACTGAGCCTTCTATTTTACTTCGACTGCATAGTACGCGAAGTAGCCTGTTCTTTTTGCGTTGTCCCTCTCTATCTTGTGCAAACTGCTTTTTCTGTTTCTAGTACCCAGTTTCAACTACACCTGGTACCTAGACACTTCTTCCTAGATTTTACTAAGAGTTGCAAGGCACCTGGTTGTCATAATACAATTTCAACCGGCTCTCATTTACCAAACCTTCTTTCCATTCTCCATTAAGGGTCTTCAGCTACGCGACTCCTCCTTCTGTAACATAGGAAACTTCAAATGGTCGTATCCAATGTGTCCTAAACTTCCTTGGATGCTTCATGAACTTGTTGTCATATAACAATACCAAATCTCCTTGCTTGAATGCCTTCCTCTTGATGTGTCTATCATGATAATCCTTCTCCCTTTCTTTCTGTACCTACTGATGAAATCCTGCAAGGAACCTGTCTTCCTCCAGTTCCAGTAACTGCACAAACCTATCTTGAACATCGTCGGTATCATCCATATCTATAAATGTTGCAATTCTTAAGCTAAGAATCAAATATTCCATAGGTACCACTGCCTCCAAGAACTTGTGTAAGAAGTCCTTAAATGCTTCGACCACCACCCTCGAAAAGATGGTTGGTGCATTCTTCAAGACAAAGGGCATCACTATGTACTGAAAAGAACCCCACTCTATTGCAAATGTGGTCTTATGTCAATGTTCCTTAGCAATCCTGATCTGGTGATACCCTGAAAATCCATCTGTGAATGAGTAGACCTCTTATCCTCTTACATTATCTAGCACTTCATCAGTAAAGGGTGTAGGGATGTAGACATGCATTGTTCAACTTTCTTAGATCTACACAAATTCGGATTTCTCTTGTCTTCTTATCTTGGACCACCATAGGGCTGATTCATTTAGATTCTTCAACAGGTTCTATGATTCCTGCTTCCAACATTTTATCCAATTCAATCCTAACTTTCTGCTTATATTTAGGATTCAGTCTGTAAGGTCTCTATTTGATAGGTCTTGCATCTGGTCTTAAGGGGATCTTCATTTCTCCCATGGGCCCTTTAATTCCCTTCATGTCTGTGAACTTGGTTAGAAACAAGTCCTGATATTCATGCAATAGCTCTGTGATCTTGCTAATAGTAGCATCATCCCAATAGTCTCCCACATTTGCTAATTTAGGTGTTTTCTCTGTTCCAATATTAACTTTCTTAATTTTAATGGGTTGTCCAATAAAAGGTAATTCAATCCCTAGCCCTTCTGTCTCTGTGACCTTCATTTTCTGCAATGTTTACATCTCTAGGGTCATCATCCTCATCAGCATTGATACTATAACATCCCTCTAACTGTTGAAGAGGCGGAGTCCATTCATCTTCTTCTTGCTCAAAAGGGAGGGTAGGTGCCTCCTCAAAGACCTTTTGTCTTACAATTTGTAAAGCCTGATCTACTATAGGGTACTGACTCTCAAATAAAAACGTAGCTATAAAGTTTTGAATCCTTCCATACCAGACTGTAGTGATGAGGCACAGTTTTTCTTGAAGATACCAGTTTATAGGTGTAGTATCCAAGGTGTTAATGAACTTATGCACCCATTGTTCTTTACGGATGTTGATCCAGGCTTCCTCACAACTTCGCATGTGGTCCTTGGGACAACTCTGGCATGTGTATCGAACTTCGCATCCTTCTGCTTGGTCTAAAAAGCGTATTGTCAATAATGTGCGACATTGTACCCACTCTAAGATGTTCCTCTTGTGTGCTCCCCACCATCTAGCTAGTGTGAGTTTCAAGGCTTCATCCAATGCCAACATCCTCTGTTGTACTGGTACAATTTTCTCAAATTCAGATAGAAATGTATCTAAATGATTTATACCATGAAATGTTGGAAGATTACTTACTTTTGCGCCAATCTAGTGAACTGCTTTTGTCAATATAGCACATCGTCGTGTGGATACTTCATACATTATGTTCTGTCAATTTTCCAATGCCTCTTCTGAATCTGATGAACATTCACTTTCACTTCACCAGCTGAGATTTCCATCTACTGTAGGATTAATGTAATCCTGTTGTCTTGCTATTAGTTTGTAGATGTTCTTTAGCTCATATGTGTGGTCTTCTTCCCTGATAGGTTCTGTGTATCTGCGACCTTCATATGGGTCTAGAGGTGAAATGACTTTAAGGCCATTACCCTTAAATGTCATTCTTCTCTTCTTTAGGTCAAAAACAATCGAATTGTTGAAATCTCAATCAACTCTTAACAATGCATGATAAGGACAACTATCATCAACAATTTCAATCACTTTGAAGTCTACAAATGTCCTTATCCCATCGATGTCTATAGGGACATGCTCTAGCCTTCCAAAAGGTATCATCGCTTGCTGACTAGCCATCCTGAGCCTGATAGGAGAGTAAATCAATCTAGGTTTTCCCATCAGTGCCCAAGTCTGCTTCGTCATAACATTTACTTCTGATCCCAAGTTGAGTACCACATAGTCCAGGTCGTAGTCTCCAATTTGAGCACTAAGATGTAATTCCTTGTTTATTCTTATTTTCCTTAATACTTGGTTCACAACTCTACTCAACATAGGATCTATTCTCCCAATTTCATACTGTCTCACTAGGTGTTGTAATTCGTGTACAACCTTTTCATCTTTAATCAAGTTGATACAAGTATATAAGAAGTCCATGAGTTTGCTTACCTCTTTTCCTTGTCTAGCAGACTGATCAAATGCTGGTGTCATTTCACATTCCCTTACTTTTGGTTGTGCCTTAGATGAAGAATCTTGTTGTCCTACAAATTCTTTCTTTGCTTCCTCAAAATTATGCCTCTCTCTACTTGGATCAAACAACCGTGTCTTCTTTCCAGCTCTTTTGATCCCTGATCCTTCTTCAATTTTTCCTGGGGTCACTCTATCTTCTGCTGTAGCAGCGCCTCCTCTAGTAATAACAACAAATTTGGGGTCTTCACTACGAGGTACTGCTTATATTAATTGTACTTGTTGGTTTCCTCCTCGTCTCTCTTGGAGTTTGGTCAACAATACTGAACAATCTTCGATGACATGATCAAACGAGTTACAGTAGTTGCAAGTGGTCTAGTTCTACATACCTCGCACCAAGTTATAGTAGCCTTCTTCAAAGGACTAGCTGCTCCAGAGGCCAAGTATTCATGAAATAGGGGACAATGCTCTTTGTCATGGCCCTCTGATTTACATCTGATACACCATATATCTTCTCTTTTCTCCTTTCCTTTGTCTTTCTTCATATCTTCGACCTGTAAAGATAAGCTAGTTAACTGATTCAAGATTTGGCTCATACCTGGGTTGGCTTCTCCTACAGGGGTTGCTTCTAATTTCATGGCAATCTCCAGATCTTCAGCCCGCAAAGCGATTTTCTGTTGCATCAAAGGAACTCTGATATGTGGCAGGAGGGCAACAATGAACCATTCTTTATTTTGTTCATCTGGAATCTGAAAAATCAAACAACCTGTCAGAGTCTTAAACCTCTGATCAAACTCCCAAACAGGTTCAGTTACCTTCTTCTTGATTTCTTTCAGCTCTGTAATGCACTGTGACTCCGACTTAGGTTTCTTGAATTCTGCACTCAATGCAGTCTTGATAACATTCAACGGTTTAGGTTGTCCAGGTCCTGAAACAAACTTCATACACCAATTTAGAGTGTGATCCCTCAAGGTAGTACTAAACTGAGTTATCTTAACACCTTCGTCAATGACTTGTTTGATGGTCCATACAGCTTCTCATAAGAACTAGTGATGATCAAGATCTTCAAATCCATCTCCTCTGAAGACAGGTAACCTCATTTCATCTTCCATATATCTGCCTTGGTTTCTCGAATGAGTATGTGATAAACTGCCTGTAACAATACTCTAATCGCTCTGACTACTCTGGTTACTTAATGTTGCTAAAACAACATGAGTAATAGTACTTTCTTCGACAGTAGGCGCAATTCCTGAAGTTTCTGGATCCCCTTGGCGAAGTTCTTCAGTGTGTACTTCCTTTGTTCTTGCGAACTCTGAATGCTCTTCATCTGTTATATCTTCTTCTTCTCCATTGTAGAATCCCTTGTCTCCGTAGTTTTTCTTAAATAGGTTCGCAAGAAGAACCTCTCTAAATGGTCTCCCACTACGCGTGTGTCCAGCCTCCCTGTCACTATCGTTGTCTGAAATCTTGAACATTAGCTTCACTGTATCTTCAGGATATTCTTCTCATGCAATAGCATCTTAATCCTCAGCTTTAAGAAGTGTAGGAACTTTCCTCTAGGTCCCTTAAAGAAATACCTCTCCACTTGACTATACGATTCTACTATATCAATGGAAAACTCAGTAATGTACCCTCCAATAGTGCTATCAAACCAGAGATCCACTTCTCTAGACACAGCGTTATCAACTCTCTTGACCTTCTTGATCAATGTTGTTGTCTAAGCCACAAGTGTTCTAGATATGATCTCAAACTGGGTATCTGCTAGTCTGGATAACCACTCGTACAACTCCTTATGAACTCCTCCAAAGAAAATCTCATGTATGTCGGTGAAGATGTACCTTCCCAACCAATCTTCTATACTAATGCTAGGATTCTTTTTCTGGGCTTCAACGAAGTCTTTTTCTTTTTCTTCTATCCACTTCTGAATTTATGTCTTTGATGGAAACCACCTTGACATTCCCTAAAAAATATCTTGGTCGTGGCAATAGAACTATTTGTTGGCAGAAGGGCAGACCCGAGGTTCAATGCTACAACAACACACCAACAAAACCCTAACTACCATCCCTTTCGGAAACACCAGTGAGGCAGATGCAGTTTCACCTGAAGTAGCGATAGGGGGTTGCGGGACACAGGTGTCTACAACCAGAGGAAATGCAAAGTGGATCTAGGATAACGACACACAACAATCTAGATATTATTTACCATGCTTAAGCTTACTTCGCGAGTTATATCTCATATCTAACACAACAATGAAATAACAATATATCAAATGGAAAATAACACAGCATCACTCATATATAACAAAAAGATATATGTGGTTCACCCTCTCCCTAGGGCTATGTCCACAGAACTGTGTTTCTTGATATTTAGATGAAAACATCCAGTTCTATCTGCGCACTTAGCTTGCAGATCTCTCTCTCTTTCTCTCTTTCTCCCCCCTCCCTGTGCACTCAGCTGCAAGGTTGATCTTCGCACCCAACTGAAGATCCACAATACTGACTCAATATTTCTCTCAACAACAACAATCAACAATGAACAACAACAATCATAGTATCAACGAACCAACTTAGAACGAACCCTCCCAGGTCTTCTAGAAGTCTATTTATACATTACATGGCAAAGTATAGGTGTCAAAACCCTAGATCCAAAACCCTAGGCCCACTTGACCCGTTCTTTAAGGGCTTCGCCATCCTCTCTTTCCTTCTTTTCTGTGAGGTGATCCAAAGCACTCGTTGATATATTTTTCTACTTGTTGCGTTGTCCATGATCTCTCTTCTTTGTTTCTTTGTCTTCCTCGATGTTCTCTTCCAATGGCTATCTTTTCCTTTCTTTTCTCCTTCTTTTTCTACTTCTTTACTCACTTCGACCCTTCCTCGATTTATGTACCTTCCGCGCAGTCAATTCTCCTCCTTTCTTCCTTAATATTTGCTTCCTTCCATAACCAAGGGCCAACAAAACTCCTATAAAATAGGATCTCAAACCACTCTCATACCAAAATTATGCAGGCACGTAACAACTCAATAACCTCTTCCTAACAAGATTCTAATTTCTCCATTATTTCTCCAACACTCCCCCTTAATGGAGAAATGGATTGTGTACAATACTAATTCATAACATAAGTAACATGCATGTTGGTCTTAGTCTCAGCTAGGATTACAACTTGACTCTAAAAATTTCATCTTGACCTTTCTTGTTGTTAGATAGTGATGGATATGGAGCTTCTTCCTTGGCTTGTTGCTCCAAATATGTTTCATCTTTAATTTTAAATATGCTTCATTGTCATCTTGGCTTTGTTCTTCTTCATTTTGAAACTTGGTGGCTGAGTATTGTTCTTTGTCCTCAACACTTCTACAGGTTCTTAGAAGTGTTTTTCTTTAATTCTTGCAAATTCTTCCAACTTCTCATAAGTGGGTTGCTTCCCTTTATGGATACAATCACCAATGTCATGCTCAATGGACTGTTGGAACATCAATTCATAATAATACTTGATTTCTTCCAGGCTCCACACCATAAAAATTGAATCAATATTTTCTTCCTTAATTTCTTCATTGTCTTCCATGTTTTCTTCATAATCAGTCACCACTGAAAATGGATTGTTGTCTTTTAAACCTGCACACTCAAAAACATTTTTACAGTCATATGAAAAATCATAGGAAGAACCATACTGGTTCTTTTCATTTTCCTCTTCTAATAGAGCTTTCCTTTCTTCATCTTTTTCCCCTATTGCAGTTTCATCCACCTGATCTGTAAGCATGGTTACTTTTCCACTTAACAAATCATCTATGAGTTTCTTCTCGTGGAGCATATGGAACCAACACTCAATTGAAAAGTTTTCATCATCATATTTAACTAAATTTACCAAAGATTCACCCAAGGGTTCATTAGCATTTATACATTCATCTCCATTATCAATCTCAGTTGAATTCACCAAATCACTAAATTCTATTTTATTGTCAGATACAGACATACTTTCTTCATTAATCATTGCAACTTCAATAATGTCATTTTCAATCTCTATTCCAGTTACTACGAGATTGTCAAACAAAATCACTATTTTCAACAAAAATACCTTCAACAACTTCATGATTCTCATTCCACTTCTCCATTTCAAGAATATCCCAAATTATTTTTGCACTAGGTATTTCACCAAATTCACTAAAAATACTAGACAAAATGTTTTCATTCACTGTTGATATAATAAGTTGTAATTCTATTGCACCTCTTATCTTATCATATAAATTCACACAACCTTCATGATCATAATTCAATAAATATACTAAACATAGTAATTTTTTCATTTCAGTTGCTCAAGGTTCATAATTTATACCTGAGAAGAATGGAAAATTTGGCATCACTATTTCATATATTTCATCAAATTATTCATTGATCTCTGATCCAACACTACATTCTGATACTCAAGCATAGATTCTTCATCTGCAACTAGAAACACATTATGTTGATCTGCAAAATACAATGACTCTTCCTGTTGATTCTTTGCTGACCCATTACGATTTCACTTTCTACTGGATTCAATCATGGCTTACGGTTTCAAGTATCAGTGTTGTCCACGGGTATGTTGTCTCCACGAACTAGAACTCTGTTGATACTTCTGGCTACTGGCTAATGTTTTCAACAACAATTTCTCATTCACATAAATAACAACTTCTCTGCTAGTCATCGGCCCCACATGCTACAAAAGGGTTTTGTTTTAAAATGGAAAAAAATATAAAATAACTAAAAATATTTGTAGTACCCGGTCGATTATCATGTACAGTAATCCAAGGGAATGGATGTTACAGGAAGAGAGTGCAAAGTCCTCACACAACAAACAAACTATTTTCTGTAAATAATGGAAAAGATGTATGTGATTCGAGCTTTTCATCCTCCCGAGTTCACATCAAAACCAAGAAATTGGAGATGTCTCTTGCATCATCTCTCTATGCATGCAGACTCATTTAAAGGGAAATGTGTCCTTTGTATGGATGATCTCTGTGGAAGGGATCTTCTACTCCTTGGAAGCCACAACAACTCGTCCAAACCAAATGAAGAAAATGTGGAAGCAGTGTATAATACTCACATCCTTAGGCAGGGGTATACTCCAATCTATTACGACTATTCTCTCCAAACGGTGACTCACACAGTCATCCAATTCATGCCATCAATCAGCTTTCCAGTGGCTATCTTTTCTCTGGCTAATGTCCTAGTAATCTCTAGATTATATTCTCCACAGCTATAGTAGAGGGAAAATATGATGAATTCCAGGTGGGAGGAGCTCACAACAATGCATGCTCCCTCTCTACCAGCAATTGCACAATCATTTTGTGCAGCTCCGACTCCTTCTACGATGATTCACGATGATCTCCCACGCTAAATCATGCATTCATCTCCCACACAATAATTCTCCTTCAGCACAATTCTCGGCATTGATCTCTCCAAATTCAACGATTACTTCAAACTCCAAGAGGACTGTTGTCAACAGGTTACATGGGACTTCATCTATCCACTATATCAATTAAGCCATTCTATTTTCCCAAGAATCTTTCGGTCCCAAAAATACTATCCGACCCAAAAGGGAGTATCAAAAGGGGTCCCAAAAATACTATCCGACCCAAAAGGGAGTATCAAAAGGGTCACGATCCACTTGTGTCTATTGTTGGCTCACTACATGAACGGGAATGAGAAGCACAGTCAGCATACACATTCACCAGTTTGTCTTCTTCCAATGCAATGCAGTTACCTTCTCTCAGATCCGTAAGAATTTTCTTCTCAGTAGGTGTTGTGAGAATATCGTGTTGCAAACGCGTGCAGTCGTTGGACAAGTGAAAGGTTCTCGGCTCCCAAGTCAGTGAGAAACTCCAATCACGATGGATACTTGACCCTCCAACAAATCACATTAAACTACAAATATCTTCAAACAATGGACAAAATATCTGGAGCTATGTACCAAGGCGTCTCCACAACAGATTTCGGAGGCCCCGTCAATAGCAACAATGATTTCTCTTCGTTGTTCTCCTTTCTTCCACGACTTCGACATAACTTCTCTTTAACCAATGGATTCGACTCTTACAACATGAATATATGACTTCGCTTCTCACTGTTGTCACTACTGAGCCTCACACCAATCAGCCTCACACCAGGCTCTGATACCAACTTAGAAAATGGAAATGAGACCAAATCCTTACAGGTGAAGAAGGCTATGCCTGGAGGCAGCCTAAGCAATGTCACACCCTTCATATTAATCAATCATGAATATAAAGAAATACATCAAATAGGGAGTTAGAAAAAACTCCTATACCAACTTAGAAAATGGAAATGAAACCAACTCTTACAGGTGAAGAAGGCTATGCCTGGAGGCAGCCTAAGTAATGCCACACCCTTCATATTAATCAATCATGAATATAAAAAAATACATCAAGTAGGGAGTTAGAAAAAACTCCTAGGAAATATGATCTAATTCCTAAATACAAACACAATCAGAATCGGAAATGCCTAACTAATACATTCTCCATTATTTCTCCAACTGCTTATCTCAGGATTTTTTTAGAGTTTTGGTATGTCTAAGTTTAATTCCTATGTAGTCCATTATGTCTATCATTTAGCAATATATTTAAAATATTGTCCGTAAACCCTAATTTTCTTGAGCTATCTCACCAAAATCCCAGGTACATCAGTTCGACCCTCTCAGAAACCCTATAAAATTCCCCTTCCATTAATATATTCTATGGCATTCTATAACTTCAAAGGCATATGATTTAGTACGTGCCGAACTAGAATGTTGTAAATTCTTCTGGAACTCGATGGGAATGGAGCAATGGATTTGACGCCCAACGCTATGTAAATATGGGATGCTATGAATCAAAGGTTTGACAAGTTTGAATCCCATAAGTCTTCAAAAGTTTTTATGTTCACATAAAATGGGGTTCGACCCAATGAAAAACAACCATCTGGCATCTGTTCTTATTCCATATTTATGTTTAAATGACACATTTCAGAGAATTAATGTTAGAGCAGGTGAATTCGATAATACAAGATGAAGGGGAAGTTTTACACAGTAAAATGTAAATAATAGAACATATATTTATGGAATTATTATGATAATAATTCGATGCTTAGTGTAGACTAATTACGGTAGAAATTGAATTTCAGTGCAATAAAACTTAGTTGTAGAAAATATACAACGAGGTGTGAAATTTTTGGAGGGAATTATGGAAAAAGAAGTGGAAAATTTTCTTTCATGGATAGATTTGGCATGGAAACTTAAAATTGGAGAATAACACAGTGATACGGTGACACCACACGCTCACACACTCTATGCATCATTGATTAGAAATCCATTACACATATAGTTGTAGAACAACAAGCTGACTTCAGAGCAAACTCCTATAAAATAGGATCTCAAACCACTCTCATACCAAACATATGCAAGCACATAACAACTCAATAACCTCTTCCTAACAACATTCTAATTTCTCCATTATTTCTCCAACACTCCCCCTTAATGGAGAAATGTATTTTCTACAATACTCATGCCTAATATAACTAACATGCTTGTTGGTTTTAGTCTCAGCTAGGCTTACAACTTGACTCTAACAATTTCATCTTGACCTTTTTTGTTGTCAAATAGTGATGGAGATGAAGATTCTTTCTTGGCTTGCTGCTCCAAATATGTTTCATCTTGACTATGTTATGCTTCAGTGTCATCTTGGATTTGTTCTTCTTCATTTTGGAACTTGTCAGCTGACTATTGTTCTTATCTTGGATTTGTTCTTCTTCATTTTGGAACTTGTCAGCTGACTATTGTTCTTTGTCCTCAACACTTCTGCAGGTTCTTGGAAGCGTTTGTCTTTAATGCTTGCAAATTATTCCAACTTCTCATAAGTGGGTTTCTGCCATTTTTGGATACAATCATCAATGTCATGCTCAATGGATTGTTTCAACATCAATTCATAATAATACTTGATTTCTTCCGAGCTCCACACCATAAAAATTGACTCAATATTTTCTTCCTCAATTTCTTCATTTTCTTCCATGTTTTCTTCATAATCATTCACTACTGAAAATGAATTGTTGTCTTGTAAAGTTGGACACTCAAAAAGATTGTTACAATCATAGGAAGAACCATATTGGTTATTTTCATTTTTCTCTTCTAAGAGAGCTTTCCTTTCTTCATCTTTCTTCCCTATTGTAGTTTCATCCACCTGATCTATAAGAAGAGATATTTTTCCACTTAACAAATCATCTATATGTTTCTTCTCATGGAGCATATGGAACCAACATTCAAAAAATCCATAATTTGTTGACGAACCCTAATCTTTCGATGACAATTGGATGCAAATTGCAAAGTACATATTCAAAACCCTAATGTGAATTTGATCTTACTTTGCATCGTAGTACATATCTGGTTTAATATCATATTATTCACATTATGGGTCATATTCACCATGTGGTTTGTATTGCATGTATTGTGAATCATAGAAAGCATATTACATCTTACCTTGAATCGTATTTCATATATTGTGATGCTTTAATAGCCATGTCGATCTATTCTTAATGTTATTTGTTAACTAGTCCATTTCATGCACAGTCTTAAGTCACATAAAACGAAAATTGGCATGCGAGTTGTGACATCTAAATCCATGATCCATAGTGTGAGATTGTTGATATTAATTTCACATAAAAACGAGTTCATGTTGATACATACAATCTCACAAGTGTTAATAAATGAGTTGATGTCGAACACCTGGTAGAATCTATAAAGCAGGGGACATTGATGTATTCCCACTGTCAATAGTTAGGGAACCTGGCACTGACGACTGCAAGCCCCAGGGTACCAAAAATAACTCTAGATCCCTGTCCTAGACCAAGATGTACTGAAGTCGATATAAAGAGACTATTTGAATAATAGAAATTAATGGAGACTACTTACAAAGATGAGGAATCCACCAATGGGGTCACACGGAAACCAAGGTACCACTCAAATCCCTATGTGTGATGATTTTTGTTGACGTTGAACACAAGGGAAACCACTTAGTCAATGAAAAATGATGGTTTTTCATATCTTGACTGCAAGGTCACCTATCGATAATGTAAATAGGCCCAGGGTGCAACTCTAGGTCATACTCTCAGAGCAATGTGTCAGAGTCAATAAGAGCAAATCTGCCAGCAAGAAGTTAATCAAGACCTTTTATACCAACACGAGTGAGATAAAAAGATACTTGTCATGATGATATGTGCTTGAATGACACCAGATTGTTGACTTGAAAGGTCAGATACTTTTTGTAGAATGGCTTACTCATGTTGAAACTTCCCTTGAAAAAAATCATGACACATTATGTGACTAATGAAGCATGGATTATAAACTGGGATATATTCGTGATATAGGAGGCATCAACAAACACTCCATATGTTTGGAAGAATAACCAACAGGAGGGTATTATACTCAAGAACGAGAAAA
>ML814707.1:44926-80748 GCA_009831015.1 Picea engelmannii
TTATCTGATTGTTAGGCCAGAGAGCCTAAGGGTTGGAGGCCAAGGGCCTGATTTTGTACCTGTATGTATGCAACACATTAATAAAATATAAACACTACCACGTGGAGGCCAACACGATGAATGAGTGATGGGGGACTAAGATTCCATAGAGTGGGCAAGGAATTAGAGGCTGGAAGGTGGGAAAAGGGGGCTAAGTGTTGAGCCTAGGGGCTAATCCTAGGGGCTTAAGTCTTGGGAATAATAATTTAATATTATTCCAAAAGACATGTGATTAGTATGTTTTTATCCTAAGTTATTTTGGAATGACATGTGACTTCCAAATGGAAGGAACACATGTTGAAGGAATGCATGCAGTTGCATGGGTGACAAGTGTCAACCCAGGCGCATGCAAATAAAAGGGCTGAGATGAGCCGCATTGGGGGTTCGGCTTCCATTCCCATTGACTGCTACGTGGGTTCCTCCTGCATTCCACCTGACTGTTTGAGCGTGAACTCATCTGACCTCGGCAAGAGACCTCATGCAATTCCGAAACCGTGGGAAAATTCTGTGTTGATTTCTGGAAAGTCGAGACATCCTCTGTCTGAACAGATCGAGCCTGTGTATGGAATCTCTGTCCCCAAGCCATGTCTGTGAGACCATCCACCATTGTTGAACCTGTTGGAAAGCTTGTGTATGTTTTCCACATTGGTTGTTGTGGCCATGTAGTGCTAGATTGCGTGGGGCTTGTTGGCCAGTTGTACAACACTCTCTCCGGGTGGGAGAGGTGATTGAGGTTGGAAGAACAGGTTGTTGGCCTGCGAGGGATTCTCTCCAGGTGAGAGAGTGCACAGAGGAAGGAGAGAACTACTGGAAGGAACCCTGTAGCTTCCACAGAGCTCGAAGACTTTCGGTCCGGTCTGTTGCCGTAACCCAAGGCAAGGGAGGTTAGCAGCCGAAGGACTATCTAGGTGATAGAGAAGGTGTATACTCCTGGGGTGGAACAGGCATGTGGGGAAGGAGATTTTGTGGGTAGTGAGCATGAGTGGTTCCTGGGAGAGAATTCCTTCCTTGTGACTGTGTGTTTTCCCTATAACCTCAGCCTAGCCTAGGATTCCCTGCCTTGGGGGTGGAGCTTAGTCCCATCTCGGGGGTGACCCACTGCTGAGCTGACGAGCAGTGTGGTCTAAGGCTGGGAGGTTCGTGGAAGGCCTGCATGTGGTCAGTGGAACTACCACTGTTTCAAAGATAAGTACCAGATGATGCTTTGATTACATTTCTGTATCTTTGTGTATTATAATTATCATGTATTCTGTTGTGCATTTGGATTAATGTTAATTCCATGGATTATTTATGTTAGTAATAATTCTTATGCTTACTCTGAGCTTAAATGTTTAATTTGTTTTAAATGCATGTGGATTATATAATTCCTGTATGAGTTATGTGAAAATTGGTGTTACAACTTGGTATTAAACCGAGTAAGCCTTGGTAACAAAAAAGTGGTGTTACAGCCACCGTTGCTACCACCAAGCTCTAGCCTGGTGAACCAGACGAGCTAGAAGAAGGAGAACACATCTTCCATTCACAGATGTTGGTATAAGGCACCCCATTGCACTTCATCATTAATAGCGGTAGCCATAAGAACCTCATCTTAGCAAAGGTCATCAAGCGGCTGGTCCTGCTGACAACACCACACCCACAACCCTACACCACTGGATGGCTCTGCCAAGGAAGCGATCTCCGCGTTAGCCAACAGTGTCGATTGTTATACGACATCAAGCCCTTCAAAGACGAGGTATTTTGTGACGTTTCTCTTCTCGAAGTTTGTGATGTTCTTTTGGGCCAACCTTATTTATGGAAATGTCATGTTGTATATGAGTCTAGGCCTCGTAGTGTTATTATTAATTTGAACAGGAAATTGTACAGGATACCCGAGGTAGTCCCACATAGTGTTATTTCCTTGATCTCTGCTAAGCAATGCAGGAAGGTCATCTCTCAGATGGGGAAGTTTATATTCTTCGTGATTCTCTCTCAGAATACGCAAAAGATCACAACAACATCTAAGGTCTCTGCGACTGACCTCTCCACATAGCAGAAGAAAGTATATAAGGTCATGGAAGAATACTCAGATATCTTCTCCTCACCTACCGGGGTACCTCTGCACTACCAGGTCAAGCACCCCATCGATCTGACCCCCTGTGCACCGCTTCCCAATGGGCCAGTCTATCGTCGCTCTTTTTTAGAGAATGAGGAGATCAAGCGACAGATCCAAGAACTTCTCCACAAGGGGTACATCCGTCCCATCTCATCACCTTGCGGGAGCCCAATCATGCTGGTACAAAAGAAAGATGGAACCTTGTGACTATGCATTTATTACTGGGCTCTAAATAAAATCACAGTCAGAAACTGGTACTCGATTCCTCGAATTGACGACCTCCTTGATCAACTCACGGGGGAAAAATACTTCAGTAAGATTGATCTGAAGTCTAGCTACCACTAGGTCCCAATAGAAAAAATAGATGTATGGAAAAACGCCTTCAAGTCAAAGGAAGGCCTTTTGGAATGGTTGGTCATGCCCTTTGGTTTGACAAATGCTCCAGCCACTTTCATGAGGATGATGGATGATATCCTGCGACCATTCACCAATACTTTTGTAGTGGTGTATCTGGATGACATTCTCATTTACAGCAAGACTTGGGCCTAACACTTGCAGCATATTCAACAGGTTTTGCACACCCTGCGGCAACACAAGCTATATTCCAACCTAGAAAAATGTTCCTTCGGCATGGACAGGGTCCATTACCCAGGCTACATAATTGATAAGCATGGTGTACATGTGGATCTAGCCAAGATCCAAGTCATCTGTGACTGGCTAGCCCCAACCACACTCACTGAGCTTCGAGGCTTCTTGGGCCTTGCCAATGTCTACCATAGGTTCGTGTTGGGATTCTCCCATATTGCATGGGCCCTCAGCCAAATAATTGGGGGTGGTGGTAAGCAAAAATTTGTGTGGGGCTAGTCCCAACAAAAAGCGTTCGACGATTTGAAGCAGTGCTTGTGCTCAGCCCCTATACTTTCACTACCAGACCTGCAACAACCCTTTGATATCGATACAGATGCTTCAGACTATGCGGTGGGCATCATTCTCACTCAGCACGGCCACCCTGTGGCCTATCATAGTGAGACACTATCAGATGTTGTTCATAAGTACCCTACTTACGAAAAATAAATGTACTCCATTGTGCAAGGCTACCGCCAGTGGAGACAATACATTCTTGGGAAGGAGACAGTCATCCACACTGATCATAATCCATTGTAGTTCATGCAGACACAAGGAAAATTGCAGAATGATCGCCATCAAAATTGGTCCACATACTTGTAGCAATTCCACCTCCACATCAAGTATAAAACAAGAATCACCAATTGTGTTGTTGATTGCCTCAGCAGAATGCCAGTCACGACACTCACCACAGTGCTAGACTCCTGCGGCCATGAGACCTCTGGATGGCCCCAACTCTATGAGACATACCTAGACTTCGCCACCACCTACCAAATGTTCGGTGCAAACACAGTTGTCGATAATTTCCATCTTCAAGATGGGTTGTTGTGTCATCTGGGCCAAATCTGTGTTCCATCAAGCGAGCGGGAAAAGATGATCTGGGAAGCCCACTACATTCGGGTGGCAGGACACTTCGGCGTTGAAAAGACAGTGGCGATGTTATAGAAACATTTATATTGGTCAAAACTTCGACAGGAGGTCAGCAATTATATCAGGTCATGCACTGCTTGCGCTATTGCCAAACCGACCACTAAGAAACAGGGCTTGTACACCCCTCTTCCTACTCCTAACAGGCCATGGGAATCCATCTCAATGGACTACATGTCGGGCCTCTTGTCCACCAAGCAGGGAAATGACTTTGTTTTGTGGTTGTTGATCACTTTTCTAAGATGACGATTCTGGTTGCCTGCAAGAAGAACATCACAACAGAGGCCACTACCAAGCCCTTCTTTGAATGAGTCTAGGTACATTTTGGAATCCCACAAACCATTGTCTCATATCGAGACAGTCGATTTCTCATCACATTCTGGTCGAGCCTCTGGTCACTGCTGGACACCAAGCTCACCAAATCCACGGCCTTCCACCCCCAGACAGATGGCCAAACCGAGGTCATAAATTGAATGATTGTGCATATCCTTCACATGTATAATACAAAGCACCCTCGCACATGGGATGAGAGCCTTCCCTATGTCCAACATAACTACAACCGAGCCCTGCATATCTCAACCAGCCACAACCCCTTTCAGCTGGGGTTGGGATTCCAACCATTGGGTCTCATAGATGTTGCACTTCCCCTTGCGGTCACCTCGATCGGCTCATCTCCTACTCCAAATGAAGCTGACAAAGCCACCTGGTTCATTGAGTGAATCCAGCACATCCTCCAATAGGTTTAGGTTATACTACATAAGTCCAATGACAAGTACAAGCAGCGCCATGATCAACATCGGGTACCACATAAGTTTTAGGTGGGCGACAGAGTTTGGTTGCACTTGCAAAAAGAACACCTTACAAGAACCCATCAAAAGCTTCTCCCACTCCATTATGAGTTGTAAACCATCACCAAGGTCATGGGGGATAATGATTTTGAGCTCAAAATTCCTCCTTTCCTTGCTTGCACCCAATTTTCAACGTGGATCTCCTTTGTCCTTATTTCCCACCATTATTGGACACCTCAAATGTAGCAGAACAACTGACACCAACAAAGCTCAACCCCGATTGCATACAATAGGCATCCCGTGATCATATTGTGGACACACAGATCAAGGTCATTCGACAACAAAGGATCCATTTTTATCGAGTCGTCAAAGCAGGGTAGCTCTTGCACCAAGGCAAGTGGCTCACTCGGGGCCAAATTCAACAGAAATTTCCTCATCTGATGGGGGAACTCAATGAAATGGATACCATTTCTTCCTAAGGGGAGATGATTGATCCAGGTGGGTATCGGTGGCCACCCACCTTTTCCAACTGGTTCAAAACAGTTTTCTGGTAATTTTGGCAATTTACTATTTTTAGCAGTTTTAACTTTCGGGGCCATTTTGAGGGCCTAAATGAAGGCTTTTCTGGATCGAGCTTCTCAATTATAGTCAAAGGCTTGATTTATCCCCCAAAATGAATCTCCTCGACGACAAATTTCCAACGAGCTATCATATGCCTAAATTGGAGATCGTATGCAAAAGTTACGACCCCGGGAAGTTGATGTACTAACTTACCCAAACGGGGCCCACATGACTTTTGGCGCTTCATCTCCTAGGGTTAGGTTTTTGAATGTATAGGGTTTTTGGAATTACTTTTTATTGTAAAAATGCCTTCAGAGCCTCATTGTAATCATCTTCTTGCAAATGAATGCAACCATCACATCTCTTCTCAGAGATAAGACGCCACCATTCCAACAAGCTTGTTTCTGCTGCATTTTACAGTTTCAGCTTATTTCCTTACTGAATAGAAAACCAATTTTACTGTATCTATGTTATTTTGTGTTATGCACCTGTTAATAATATGTAGTCATTTTGTTATGCTCATAAAATACGGATCAGTGCGTGCGTGCGTGTGTGTGTGTGTGTGTATAAGCTGGTGCGTTGCTGGTATCAAGTATTGGATTTAGTTTTGTGCGTGCATTCCATAGTTGATGATTGCATGAGGTTTGTGATTCAATGGAAGAAAACACACATTTTATAGTATAACGTGGAATTTTGTAAGTGTGAGAGCATGGTACACCAAAAGAAGTGTGCACACATCCCAGAGTCTTGCACACACCAAATTAAGTGTGCAATTTTGAGGCTACAAAACCTTTGTATATATGTTGTGTTTTAAGGCTGGTGAGCCTGGATGCAAAAGGCTAGTGCACCTGTATTGTAAATGTAATCACCCTCAAGATTTTTAATATAATCACATCACTATGCACAAACTCAACTTAGATGAAAAGAGACGAGGGGATAAACTCCACAGAAAAGGAAAAAGGGGAAGCTTAAGTTAAGGGAATATTTTATTAATATTTTCAAAAGTTTAATTTATGGATATGTATTTATCCTAAGTTCTTGAGGGTAGGGAACGAGTCACCAGGTGGCTAAGGCTACTTTTGAAGGTGCCAAGTATTGAGTTGAAGGAATGCAATATGTATTGATGGATTTAGTGTAATTTAGGGGATTAACGCTCATTCCTAGATCATTCAGAAAAATTTTCCTCTGCGAAGGAATACATATTTTGTTGTAACTTATTTTCATTGCTTAACCCTATGCTTGGGAAGGCTTTTTTACTATCGAAGATGCGGGTTTTCAAGCCCGTGAACATTCTCTCCAGGTGAGATTTTGTTGGGAATTGTTCCCTGATGCATTGGTCATTAGATATAGGGATCCGAGTGTAACATCCCCACTATAATCCCCATTTTAATTAATGCTTATGTAGATATAATGTGTGGCGATGACCAAAGCAATGTAATATGTGAATTGTATCTCTATGTTTTAATAATAAAATTTGATGAAGTTGTTAAGGGGACATGGACAAGAGATGGAGGCTGAATTAATCCACAAGAGGGGGGAGTGTCTAGGATAATGGCCAAGAGGGGTTTAAGGGGTAATTACCCATGTATATTAATTCAACCCATTTTCCTAAATTTGCAATTTGTATACGAGCCTTCCAATTTATGATTGAGTATTCCCAAAGACAATCATTGAATACATATAAGAGGGTGTGTTATCACATGAAGTTGTTGTCAAGGGTTGCATATAATTTATTTTAATACCTCAGTTTGCACCCTTGCCCCATCTCTCTCATTTTTCCGTATTCCATTACTAGAGTTTTCTCTCTTCTGACTAGTAAAGTCGGTTTCCCTTTTGGTTTAAGGACCTGGTTTCTCTTAGTGTCTTACTTGACTGAGTCTCAGCCTGAATTTTTCATGTTTCTCTCGAAGGATAAACACTTATCAGGATTCGGGTTCAAAGTATTGGTCACCTGGTTTTCCTGAGTTCACAACAAGTCATCCAAG
This sequence comes from Picea engelmannii, assembly GCA_009831015.1. Lineage (NCBI taxonomy): Eukaryota > Viridiplantae > Streptophyta > Pinopsida > Pinales > Pinaceae > Picea > Picea engelmannii. The sequence goes on from ML814707.1 coordinate 51,943, forward strand.
TCCTTTGTTGATACATGGGACAACCATGAGCACAAGGCACAACGGTCAAAGCCAGTCGATTTCGGGCTCAAAACACAGGAAAACAGGCGGTGTCGTGTTTCAATGGCAGAGATCCCAACACCACTTAGATCAATGATCACACTTCATTTTGGAACCACAACATGCTCCGGCGTTAAAATACTTGAGCGGGCCGAAATCTAAACCATGGTATTGTGGGAGAGCTACGTGGCGGAAGGTGGTGAGTTTCAGGCCCAAAAGCGGTGTGGGTCCAAACCACTTTCGACGGCCCCTAAATCACATGCTCATTTAGTGTTGAATCCAATAACAACACGTGGCCGCCCCCTAATCGTCAAGCCTCGTCCCAATCTCGAGGTGAAATCAATTAATGAATAAGGACTAGTAGTTGAAACCTCAGCTCACTCCATAAATAGAAGGCATGGAGGGTCTGGCTGTGGAGACATAAATGTCAGCCCGAGGTACTACAATGGACGATTTTTCCTGCAGGCCCATGCTAATCTGAGCTTGCATCTAACAAAAAGATACACGCACAGTCTAACAGAAGGATGCACAGATAGAAAATCCTTGGACATGATGGAAAGCTCGCGCTCCTAGTAGTTGTCCACTGTTTTGGGTATAAAGACATCAATTGAAGAATATGTTAGGGTCGATGGTTGAGCAGAGCTCCCTATTTTGTAATAGTTTGATAGTAGAGTTGTTCTCTGGTTATGTATGATACCTGATACTTTCTTATTAATAGAAGTCAGTTTCTTTCACTATATTGTTTCCTATTGTGTTAAAACACTTGTGCATGGATGATCCATACAAGATGTTGTATTTGTATAATAATGGAGGTTTGATTATAATGTTGCTATGATCTATTTCAGTATTTTCTTTCACTTTCATGTTTCCTCTTATGCTGAAATGCTCGTGCATGCATGATCCAGATGAGGTGTTGTGGTTGTATTGTAATGGAGATTTGATTATAATGTTGTTGCGATATGTTTCGGTATCTTAAAATTAAGTTCAAGAGTGCTCTTGTGCCTGATTTCTTTTACACCAAGATGCTTGAAGGTCGGATGCTTATGGAAGACTTGTCCACTCTCCTCACTAAGTCTTCCTCCTTCTCACCTTTAACCTTAAACCACTGACTGGAGTTAATGACAATCTCATTTTCTTATGCATTGGTAGCCCAATTTTCCGTGTTAAAACATTCTTATGTTGAGCTTTGTCCATTTGATCTCCAATTATAAACCTTCCTCCACAAACCATTTTGACATCATGTAGAGGCCAAGACCACTCATTTGATACATTGTTTCACAAGTGAGCAAATTGCGGACATCTTCATAGATGTGCTTGGAAGAGAAAAGTTTGAAAACTTCAGAAAGATGTTTGGACTCACAAACACCGATTTGGATTAGGGGGGGGATGTTAGATACCTAATCCTATGGATTATGGTGTATTGTAAATTAATTATTATTAATTTAGGAGAAATATAACAAGTAGTAGGTGAATATGAATAGTCATTAAACCTTTTAGCCAAGAATCCTAGATTTCATGATCAAACAAAGCACATCAACACTAAATATCATTTGATTCAACAAAATGTACAAGCTAAGACCATTCATCTTGATACATTGTTCTACAATTGAATAAATTCACTAAAAGTGTTTAGAAAATAAAAAATTGAAAAGCTCATAAAAATGCTTGGACTCACAAAAACTTAAAGAAATGTTAAATACCTAATCATATATTTTTATGTTCCACTGGCATGTCTGAAACCAAAATAATGAAAATGACAGTTTTCCCTCTGAACCCAACAATCTTTCTGCATCAGGATCCCTGACGACAAAACCCGGTACCCGCTTATAGCCCGAATCTCAGTAACACGGGGAATTTAATAACCAGCGTGTACAACAAACTTTTGGGATGATGCTTCGTGAGTGGGTTAATTTGTGAGGAATCTTTCTTCTCGAGTTACTTTTTCTGTTGGTTTTTGGGAGGTTCGTTTTTAAATTTTCAGTTAATCCAGAATTTTGATTGATTTTTTGAGTATCTGGGTTGATTTAAAAGGGGCATAACCCCTAGATAAGATTATGAAATGCATACAACATTAACTCATGCAAAATTCAAATTACCTCTAAAAATTTGACCGGATTCAAATCCATTTTTTTACCTGAAACACAAAACTCGGGAGGGAAGATTATTCCCATTAACTTACTCATTAACTTACTCATGATGCTTGGAACGAAAAGACCACTGTAAACCTGGACAAAAGCGACGGAGGCATGAGCAGAAACCCTAATTTTAAGAAAATGTATCTGGATTGACAGTAACAGACGTACGACGACAATATATATGCATGCAGAAGATCGTGAAAGGTCGCCCCGAATTTAATATCAAATTTAAACCAAGATCGTGCCCAAAAGACACAAAAACGAATCGATTTACTGATTAGTCAACCCACGCCCAATTCTGACGCACGTGGAGCCGAGATGGTAGTCCAGTCTTATGAGATCGTAGACTATGCGATGGTTTGGTTGGCAGTATTTCAAGCCAGTTAAGCAGAGCCAACTGTGCGATAGTTTGGTTGGCAGTATTGTCAAGCCAGATAAGCGGCGCCAACTGCGCACTTCATTTGATGTTTTGTTGTATGGAAGATCTTATTAATTCCATAAATTCTTATATAAAGTGAGTTTTAAAAATGTTTATATAAATTTGGATTTAAAATAAAATTCAATACAATTAATAAAAACTTATTAAAAAATATAAGTATATATCCGATGAATATGAAAGGATGTTCTTGTACTCTCTCAAAATTCCGATGACTCTTTGAACTTCATATGATTCTTTCATTCACGGGTGATGTAAATTACACATTCATTTCCAATATTTTGACTTTCAATAATGTTTATAACAGTCATTAACTTTCTTCCCTGCCTTTTAATATTATAAAATTAAAAACAGTACTTCATATCAACCTTCCAAATAACTTTGTTTTAATTATTTTTTATGCCTTTTAATTGTTTTTAATTCTTTCGAGGAGAACTTTGTAACTTTATGTTGGCTTTAGATCGTGTGGTTTGTCGAGAACCATTTTTGCAAAAACATATAAAAATATAGCGTATAGAAATTAATTAAAATGGAAGTCATTTTAAATTACATTATTTTTATTAAAATACAAATATATTTTTATATTATAATTGAAATATATAAATATATAATGTATTATTAKCTAACACACTCAGTTCGTATGCTCCCGTGTGTATGTAAACATTAGATTTATCAATAGGGTCTAATTCMAGTGGTTATTTACACACACTATATCTATTATTGTAAAGAAAAATCAAGGAAGTATGCTAAGTAGAGAGGTTGGTTTTCTCAATGGGGATGATATGTCCTTGTCCTAGCTGTGATGGAATCYTTTTGAGGTTGTGGGGTTGAAGCTTTCAAGGCATGATTGGAATTAAGCTAATAATGATGGTTTGGAATGAATCAATCAAACTTACAATATTAGAGCTAAGCTAGTCAAAGGAGATCTCTATAAAGGTGTTGGAGAAGATGGGTGTAAATATCCCTAGGGCTTCGAGAGAGTTGGATGGAGTTTATTTGTTAATCTAAGTGTTTACTTGTAAATTAAGGTTTTCAAAGATAAAAGAGATTGGAAGATTTAAAGAGTTGGAGAGGCTTTATTAACATGAACTAAAAGGCATAAATAAGAAAGGGAGTGACCTCAAGGCATAAGAGAATGTTAGATTAGCAGTTGGGGTGAGTCGTATGGAACTATCAATTACATGTCATGGATTTGGCATAATGTTTTAGATGCCCAAATAAACTCTTCATTGCATAACTTGTGGATCAATAATCACAAAGCCCCAAGGAACTAGTGTTGTTCTTAGTGCGAAGAGATTAGGGAGGATTCAAGGGTTTGACCGAAATTTGACTTTGCAGATAGCAAGTCCAAAATGGGTTTGGGTGCCTATAAACCCAATTTAAGGCATCCCAAGTTTCTGTGGATCCATCCAAAGGATTTTCACCTCCATAGGTAAGAATGAAGATAGGGAATGCCTCGAATGTGCACATTAAGGGGTCAAAATGAGTAAAAAAAGAAACCAAATGCTAGGGACTAAGGGGGGAATAGGAATATGAGGAACCCAACTACACACTATATATCTCAATGAGTTTGTGTGCCTATGGTAAGATGAGAGAGAATCTAAGAACGTGAACCATCACATTAACATAGTAGTTGAGAGGTATCAAAACATCATTGGATGGGTTATGCATAAATATGAAACAAGAGTAGACCACATGTTGGCTCATTTACATGCATCCTTCCTAACACTAGGGAGTTGATGACCCAAGGTTCATCCATATTTGACCAACAAAACCCCAAGGTGTCGGAATATTGATCCTAAGTCTAGGACCAAGGAAGGTCTCGCTCGAGACGACATGAGAATCACAGAGACCATCTAGTCTTGTGTCGGATATGAAGGGATCGAGCATCCAAGGAAGCCACTCGAGATCACATTCATACATTTATTCATAAAATCATACATTCACACATTCATTTCTTTTCCATTAACAGACTAGCTTCATAACCCATTGACACAATTGTCCATTATACCTAGAATAAACACATTAAGAGACAGAGAGAACTACAACTTTATATTATCTTCATTAAATGGAAGAATGCATACATCAAAGGATCCACATTGCAACAATAATAACACTATGTGCTCTAATACATTATACAACTCATGAACTACAATGCATTGTGCCCTCTTTGTTCAGACTCTGCCCTCTACTAGACTGACTCCATTACAGACCCTAAACAAGACTATTCCAGACTCTTACAAAATTGTTGCAAAAACTCATAACATGACTCGCGAAAAACTCATATTGCTTCCTCTCTTCTCTGTAGACTACATACACTCTCTCTCTTTCGTTGATTCTCCCTTTTATTCTTCGACACTCTGTCTCTTTCTTCTCTACTCCACTCACTCTAGTGATCACCAGTTTTGCATGCTTCTATTGTCCACATGTAACCCGCACAACCTCCTTAGAGCATGGAAGTCCTAAAAAAATTTCCATCTCATCCATCAGTGACCCCAAGATCTCTCATGTTGTTTGGGTTCATTATCTAGGAATATTCTCGAAGACATTTTTTTGAATCGACGTGCCTGTAGTATCGTTATGATATTTAGTGTGCAATATAGAAATTTGATTGGTGCACATGCATTATTCCATCTTTTTCTTAGCTATTGATGTGTGTGTGCAAATCTAATGTGTGTGCACTGCTTATCTATGTGCATGCACAACCTACCCCAAAAATTCGGATGCCAATAGGCCCCCAACACTATTACTTAGCTCATCCTCGAGTCAATGGAATTATTCAGTGTGTGACGGAGGCAACAGATGGGTCTGTCTTAATGAGTTCTTGGAGGAACTCTTCTAATTAGCTATCAATTCGTTTAATGTGGCATGCAACTAGTGAGGGAGTTGGACCACCTGATATATGTCGGTAGTTCTGACCTGTGGAGCCTGAAGATCAACATGCTCCATTTTCTTGAGCATAGCGATGGTCATGACATGCATTGCTAATTTTTTTTAATTATGTTGATCATGTACTTTCCTATCTACTTCCTACATTAAACTGTGCCTAGGATATGCTAAATCCTACCCTGATTGATTCCTTCAAGTTCATTCGACCCCTGTGGTCCATAATACACCTTCAAGCATCTTCCATTGACAAGTCCCCCGAGTGGCTAACCTTGCTATGTGGCCAACTTTGCTTCTCCAGTCTCACTGATGTAGACTAGGAGAAATGGGCCCAACTAGTGCATACATAACTTTCCAGGGTGTTTGAATAATTTTCTATCATATTATAACACCAAAGAACTCGACTGCAAATTTTGTGGCAAATGTTGTGGTCATGCTATGTTTTTTTTCTCTACTTCTCGACCACTCGGTTGAATCCCTCCATAAGACAATCTTCTTCCAACTCCATGAGCTCATCTAACCATTGCTAAAGTAACTATTCATTGAACATGTAGGTGGTCATGGAAATGCACAAACTCAGAACAATGAACTCTAGTGTCATGACTACCTCCTTTCCATAGACTAGCCTAAAGCGGGTGTGCTTAGTAAACCTCTTACAGGTTGTTTGATATGCCCATAGTACCATTGGAATTTGTTGAACCCAATCATCATAATGCACATTAAAAACTTTGGTTAGGGCATGTTCTAAAATATTATTGAATTCTTCAACCGCGCCATTAGCTTGTGGATGATAGGGGGTGCTCTTTTGGTGATGGATCATGAACTCTTGAGTGATCTTGCAGATAATACTGTTTAGAAAGTGTGCTCCTTGATTGTTCATCAACACCTTTGGACACCCAAACATGGTAATAACATTCTCAAATATGAAGCGCACAACCATTTATGTAGTACAATCCTTAATAGACGTCGCTTTCGACCATTGAGTAAAATACTCTGTGGCTACGATAATGTAGTGCAAACCTGTCCAGTGCATCATAGGACTAATTGGCCCCATGAATTCGATGGCCCACTTTTCAAACGAATCTAATTATGTAATGGGAAATAAAGGTAATTCATCTAAGTGGCAGGGCTTCTCGATTCACTGGAAGATGTCACACCATTTATGATATTCCTTAGCATATGCAAAAAAAATGGCCACCATAATCCCATGCATAATAAATTATGTGCCGTAAATTTTTTGATGTTGTGGCCTTCTGCAATTCCCTCATGAGATCTTACAAAATCAGGTTTCGTTCATGATCTAAGACACACCTACACAAAACACCATTGGCCTTGAGCTTGTATAATTGTCCAACAATTAATTGATAGTCGACACTATGGGTCACCAGTTAGGTGTATACTTGGCCAATGCTTGTCATCTCGTGAGAAATTTGGAGATCTTGGTCAATTGATATGGGACTGCCTCTACTCAGAAGAGTTGGGCATCTGGGAGTTCATCGTCTAAGCTACAACCTACTTCCTCAGACACAATCCTAGATAGGTGGTCTAGTCGTACATTATATTTATCCAACTTGAAAAAACAATCAAATTCAAACTCTTGGAAGAGAAAAATCTGTTGACATATTCTCCCCCCCAACACTAGCTTGTTAACTAAGTATTTGAGCATCGAATGATCAATAAAGAACTTGAAGGGGGTGCCCAACAAATAGTTATGAAACTCATGCAATGAAAAGACCATAGCCACACCCTCGCGCTCTATTGTTATGTAATTATTCTCAGAATTAGAGAGCTTGCAATTGGAAAAGTAATCTAGATGATCGATATTCATATCGCCAAGTTGTGCAAGGACTTCTCCTAGTGCAATGGAGGAGGAATCAACATGAACATGGAAAATCTTATAGCAATCGGGAAAGACCAAGATCGATGTAGTGACCAACTTCTCCTTTAACATATCCAATGCTTCCTGGAATTCCTATGTATAGATTTACTTTGCATATTTGTGCAATAATTTATCAAGTGGTGCATCAATCTTCGCATAACTTTGGATAAACCACATGTAATATCATGTGTGACCTAAGGTTTCAAGTATCTCCCTGAAATAGGTGGGGGACACCATATCCAATACCCCAACAAGTTTGGCTTGATCCACCAACAATCCTTCCTTTCATACCACATGCCTTAGAAGTGTCCCAAATAGTGTACAAAAGATGTACTTCTTCAAATTTAAGTAAATCATGAGCTAGTGACATTTGTCCTATAATACCCCTAGGTCTAATCCCAAATTCAAATGTAAGTTTAAATGTGTGTGTGTGTGTGTGTCTATATATATAATATAAGCTGGTGAGTTGTTGGTATCAAGTCTTGGATTTAATTTTGTGTGCGCATTCCATAGTTGGTGATTGCGCGAGGTTTGTGCTTCAATGGAAGAACACACACATTTTATATTATAACATGGAATTTTGTAAGTGTGAGAGCATGGTACACCAAAAGAAGTGTGCACACATCCCAGATTCTTGCACACACAAAATTAAGTGTGCAGTTTTGAGGCTACAGAACCTTTGTATATATGTTGTATTTTAAGGCTAGTGAGCCTGGATGAAAAAGGGCAGTGCACTTGTATTGTAAATGTAATCACCCTCAAGATTGTTAATATAATCACATCACTATGCACAGACTCAACTTAGATGAAAAGAGATGAGGGCATAAGGTCCACGAAAAAGGAAAAAGGGGAGGCTTAAGTCAAGGGAATATTTTATTAATATTTTTGAAAGTTTAATTTATGGATATGTATTTATCCTAAGTTATCGATGGTAGGGAACGAGTCACCAGGTGGCTAAGGCTACTTCTGAAGGTGACAAGTGTTGAGTTGAAGGCATGCAATATGTATTGTTGGCTTTAGTGTAATTTAGGGGATTAACACTCATTCCTAGATCATTCAGACGAATTTTCCTTTGCAAAGGAATACATATTTTGTTGTAACTTATTGTCATTGGTTAACCCTATGCTTGGGAAAGCTTGTTTACTATCGAAGAGGTGTTTTTTCAAGCCTGTGATCATTCTCTCTAGGTGATATTTTGTTGGGAATTTTTCCCTGGTGCGTTGGGCATTAGATATAGGGATCCGAGTGTAACATCCCCACTATAATCCCCATTTTGATTAATGCTTATGTAGATATAATGTGTGGCAATGACCAAAGCAATGTAATATGTGAATTGTATCTCTATGTTTTAATAATAAAATTTGATGTAGTTTTTAAGGGGACATGGACAAGAGATGGGGGCTGAATTAATCCACAAGAGGGGGGAGTGTCTAGGATAATGGCCAAGAGGGTTCCAATGGGGAATTACCCATGCATATTAATTCAACCCATTTCCCTAAATTTGCAATTTGTACACGAACCTTCCAATTTCTGATTGAGTGTTCCCAAAGCCAATCATTGAATACATATAAGAGGGTGTGTTATCACATGAAGTTGTTGTCAAGGGTCACATATAATTGATTTTAATACCTCAGTTTGCACCCTTGCCCCATCTCTCTCATTTTTCCGTATTCCATTCCTAGAGTTTTCTCTCTTATGATTGGTAAAGTAGGTTTCCCTTTTGGTTTAAGGATCTGGTTTCTCTTGGTATCTTACTTGACTGAGTCTTGACCTGAATTTTTCATGTTTATCTCGAAGGATAAACACTTATCAGGATTCAGGTTCAAAGTATTGGTCACCTAGTTTTCCTAAGTTCACAACAAGTCATTAAAGTTCTTTGCTGATACATGTGCCAACCATGAGCACAAGGTGCAACGATCAAAGGCTGTCGATTTCGGGCTCGAAGCACAGCAAAACAGGCAGTGTCATGTTTCAACGGTGGAGATCTCAGTATCACTCAGATCAATGACCCCACTTCATTTTGTAGCTGCAACATGCTCGAGTGGTAAAATACTTGAGTGGGACGAAATCTAAACCACGGTATTGCGGGAGAGCTACGTGGCAGAAGGTGGTGAGTTTCGGGCCAAAAAATGGTGCGGGTCCAAACCTCTTTCGATGGCCCCAAAATCACTTGCTCATTTAGTTTAGAATCCTATAATGTAATATACCAGATATAAAAAGTATGCAAAACAAAAATAAAATGCTAGAAATGGCAGAATAACAGTAATATAACCATCATAATCTCCATAATAACATAGAAATAATATAAGAACAACAACAGAAATAACACTTTGATTCATAAAGAAATGTTCATGGGCCTCTTCGAGGGGGCAACCTCCAATCGAGAAATGCTCTATTACAATAATCTCCAAGCTAGGGTTTTCATACCCTCGACCCTTATTTATACTAAATATGTCTATCAAGAGAAGCATCTAGAGGAAGATCCTTCTAGAAGTGGAGACTTCTATTAGGTCTTCTTACATCTGCCTTATTCTATTTTATTGAAAGGACTTATTAATATTGACCTTTATTACATCCGAATATATTTCTCTACCTATGTGTGGGTTAGGACCCTAACATGTCTTCCCCCTTAAAAACAACCTTGTCCTCAAGGATTGAGATGTGGAAACTGCTGCAGAATGGTAGCTGGTTCCCAAGTGGCATATGTTGGAGTTGTATCTTTCCACTAGACTAGCACTTCCTTGATGGTTCTCTAATGCAGGCGATGCTCACGCTGGTCCAAAACTGCTTCTGGATGTAGTCAAATGGATCCTTCTTCAGCTAACGCGAGAAGGTTGGTTTGAATTTAGCACCTAGTTCCAATCACCTTCTTTAAGCATGAAACATGAAAAACAGGATGTAGCATCGAATGACTGGGTAGAGCTAACTGATAGGCGACTTGTCCCACATGCTTGAGAACTATATAAGGACCATAAAATTTGGGTGCTAGCTTCTGACAATGCTTAGCCTTGAGGGAAGTTTTCTTGTATGGTTGTAGTCGCAGAAACACCTGATCCCCTTCTGCAAATTGGCATTCAGAGCGACCTTGATCTGCTTGTTTCTTCATGCGATTCTGTGCCATGACCAAGTTCTCTTTGAGGGTACGAAGAACATCCTCTTGAACTGTAAGTGTTTGGTAAACTGCCTGGACCTTCGAGGTACCTGGTATGTATGAGAGAACTGAAGGTGGCTTCTGTCCATATACCGCTTCAAAAGGAGTCATGTGTGTAGCTGTATGGTAGGAAGTGTTGTACCACCATTCAGCTAGGGGTAACCATTGAGCCCACTGATTTTGATTTTCAGAGGCAAAACACCTCAGATATGTTTCGAAACACTTGTTGACAACTTCCGTTTGACCATCAGTCTGGGGATGATAAGCTGGGCTGAGATGCAATTGGGTGCCCTGTAGCTTGAACAGTTCTTGCCAAAAATTTCTTGTGAAAGTTGGATCATGATCAGAAACAATAGAGTGCGGCATGCCATGAAGCTTGAAGACCTGGTCCATGAAAATTTGAGCCACAGTGGATGCAGTAAATGGGTATTGAAGAGCGAAGAAATGAGCATACTTGAAAAAGGCGATCCACAACCACCATTATGACTGATTTATTTCTCGATTTGGTTAAGCTGGTAATAAAGTCCATAGAGTTATCCTTCCAAATAGCAGGTGTAATCGGAAGCGGTTGTAGTGTGCCTGGAGATTTGACTGTTTCTCCCTTGTTGCATTGACACACATCACATTCAGTGACAAAATTACGAATGTCTTGTTTCATACCATCCCAGAAAAAAGAACGATTGACCCTGTCATAGGTTTTGGTGAACCCGGAGTTCCCCACTGTGGGTGTAGCATGAAGCTTAGAAAGTACCGTGGATTTAAGCTTTGATTATTTACTTAAATACAAACACCCTTTGTATCGAAGCTCATCCTGGAGCCAAGCGTACCCTGGGGGAGCTGGAGCATTGGTGTGCAATTGTTGGATCAAATGTGAACTTTTGGGATCTTGTAGCCATTCCTGGTGAATATCTTGGAGCCAATCTAGTACAATGAAGGAAAGAGAAAAAAAGGATCCTTCTTCTTCATATTTTCAGGACAGTGCATCCGCCACCACATTGTCTTTTCCTTTCTTGTAAATGATCTCATAATCATATCCAAAGAGCTTAGTCACCCATTTTTGTTGCTCCGGGGAGGAAATGTGTTGCTCCAGAAAGTACTCAAGGCTTTGATGGTCTATCTTAATTTGGAAACATTTCCCCAAGAGATAAGGGCACCACAGATCAACGACATGCAGAATAGCCAACATTTCCTTTTCATAGATGGGTTTTCCCAGATTCCTTTCAGATAGTTGCTTGCTGGTGAAGGCCAAAGGTTGACCCTCTTGCATAAGGACAACACCGATTCATTTCCCTGAGGCATCACATTCCAACACAAAGGTCTTTGTGAAATCAAGAAGGGCCAGAACCAGAGTGGTGCACATGGCCATCTTTAAGGTTTGGAAAGCTTGATCAACGACTGGAGTCCAACTGAAAGAGTTCTTTTTTAGGAGAGCAGTGAGAGGTGCTGCAATCTTTCCATAATTCTTAACAAACTTGCGATAATACCCTATTAAGCCCAGAACCACACAATCTTTTGAGAGTCTTTCGGTGCGGCCAGTCTTGCATAGCTTCAATATTTTTCGGATCCACCCTGACGCCATCCTTGCTAACCAGATGACCCAAGTATTCTACTTCTAAGGCACCAAAAGCACATTTAGACTGTTTCAGGAAAATTTGGTGCTGAGAGAGTAGATGGAGAACTCGATCCACATGAGTAAGATGGTCTCTCCAGGTTTTTCTATAGATGAGGATATCATCAAAGAAAACTAAGACAAAATGACAGAGAAAGGGACGAAAGACATGATTCATGAGGCTTTGGAAGGTGGAGGGGGCATTACAGAAGCCAAAGGGCATGAACAAAAACTCATAGTGGCACTCATGAGTTCAAAAGACCATCTTGGGAATGTCTACCTCTTTCAGATGGATCTGGTGATATCCCGAGCGAAGATCAAGTTTAGTAAAGAATTGGGTGCCACTCAATTCATCCAGGAGGTTATCAATGATAATAATGGGAAATTTGTCTTTAATGGTCAGTTTGTTGAGGGCACGGAAGTCAGGACACATTCTCCAATAACCTTCTTTCTTTAGGAACATGACTACAGGAGAAGAGTAAGGGCTCGTACTAGGGCGGAAAACACCTGCATTAAGGAGTTCCTGGACCATTTTCTCAATTTCATTTTTTTTGTAAAAAGGGGTGGCGATACGGACGGATATTCGGAGGAAGGCTTCTGGGTACAATGGGAATGGAATGATCATGAACACCACGAGAAGGAGGGATTCCTTGTGGGGTGGAAATTACCATTTGATGTTTAGAAAGGAGGGCTTGGAAGTCTTGCAGCACCATGGGTGTCTCTGTTGCTTGTATGGCATGGAGTTGGGAAATGACACAAGAATGACCTTTTTTGAGTAGCTTTTCCATGCGATGGGAACTAATGACCTCAGGTGAACCAGCAGTGATGCCTTGGAATTTATATTGGTGGCCTTCCTGGTCGAATTTCATGGTTAATTCCTTAAAATCCATGAGAATGGGACCCAAATTCCTTAGCCAGTCTACACCCAACACAATGTCACAACCGCCCATGTCTATAGAAAATATATGGGATTTTAGGTGGTAGTCACTGATTTGGAGACGCACATTTTCACAACGCCCTCCACATTTCATGGAAACACCATTGGCAATCATGATTTGGAAATTGTTGACGGCATGGATGTAGCAATGATTTTCTTGGGCAATGCGGCGATGAACAAACTTATGGGTGCTTCCACTATCAACCAGAATGATGACCTTCCGATGCTTGATGTAACCGATTAACTTGAGGGTTTGGGGGGCGGAGAAGCCAGTGAGAGCGTTGAGGGAAATGATCAGTTCCACTTTGGGAGGGTCTGAGGGAGGGGTTATGTCAGTGATTTCAGGTGACTCAGACACAAGGGGAGTTTCAACATCCTCTTCTGAAATATCCTCAGAGATGGCCATAAAAAGCTTTTGTTCCTCACACTTGTGGCCCGGGAAATATTTGTCATCACAATTATAACAAAGGCCTTTGAGTTGGCATTCATCCATTTCAACCCTGGTCAATTTTTGGATCTTTAATGGGGCTGAGGGAGTAGTGGGATTTATGGGTTTAGGGCGAGGGATAAAGGAGGGTTTACGGTTTTGAGAGGATACAACCTATTGTGCTTATTTATATTTTTTAGTAGCCTCCACCCAACTCGAAGGTCGAGCCATGAGGACATGGTCCCGAATCTCATCCTTGAGGCCACTGATAAAACACTCTCGAAAGAAAGCATCAGTCATGCCCTCTGTTCGAAAATCCAGGCACTCAAAGGAAGCTATGAAGTCTTCTACTTTTCCTGATTGTTTCAACTTTGTCAAATGGCCCAAATGGTTGGTGTCAGTGTCAAAGCGTTCATAAAGCTTAGTCACAAATTGGGTCCAAGCAATATACCCTTGACGGGAAGTTTTTCTCCATTGCCACCATTGCCAACGTTCTTGATCTAGATGGAGAACACCATACCAGAGTTTGTCCAAGTCCTCTGTAATGCCGTATAAAGAGAAATAATGTTCCATTTGGGTTACCCAACCAGTGGGGTCTGAGCCATCAAATTTGGTCACATCCACCTGCAGAAGGCGTAGGTCACATTGAAAGTGATGGGGTTGAAAGGTATGGGAATGGGAGGAATGTTCACCTTCAGTATTTGGAGGTGCGTCAGAGAAAGGGTCATCTGTAGGGATGTTCAGTTTGGTGCAGAGTGATGCAAAGACAGATTCAAGCTGGGTGGTCAGTTCTTGTTTGACTTCCTCCATTGAGGACTACATGGTTGTATTTATGGTTGTATTGATGGATGTATCGATGGAGGAAATAGTGGCACTGAGTTGTTTCACTTCTTTTTGGGTCTCGAAAAAACCATATTGCAAGGTGTTGAAGCGAGCTTCCAGGTCTTGGCTACGGGTATGGGCCATGAGGATGGGTGAACTGAAAAGGGGCGGGCGGGGTAAAAAATTTTGCCGAAAAATGATATGGATGAATGTGATAAGGGAGAAGAGATGGATCCAATGGAATAGGTCTCAAATAATGGTGAAAAAATTTCCAATTTTTTTTTTTTTTTTTACACCTGCGGATTTATACTCTGGTCTGAAGAATACTGCAACGATGAAATCCCCAAATGCTTAACCAATAAGAAAAGTGTAGTTATTTGGCAACCCGAACACAATTGCGCAGCAACATATCTTGTCTATTTTAATTTGTTTATGTTTCTGTCCCCCAAGGGTTCTACAGACAAGGGTTTGCCCTATGCTATAGCTCTCTGATATACGTGTGGGGTCTAATTGGGCTGAGTACTATTGTTGGACCCCAGACAAATGTGACAACCATAAGGATGTCTTCTTGTTCATCGAACAATTCTGATTTGGTTTTATTAAACTTCTAGAAATTTATCTGAGAACTATCATCTTGACTTTCAAATGGATGAATGGAAATAAATTCATCATCACAATTTTCATGCAAATGTGAAAAACTAATATCATGCACTATTTCACAGTCTAGAGTGTTCATCGATGCATTTTCAAAACCATGATTTGCGGAGGAATCAAATGGAACAGTTGACTTCTCATTTGTTTTTTGTATTTCTCATTGAAAAGTAGTGTATCATGTTTTGTTGTTTTCCTAAAACTCCATAGTAGTTGTTTGTACACTGCTTGAAATTTCTATAGATGCAATATCAAAATCCTCATCTATGTCTAGGCCACTTAGAAATTCAGCAATCACATCATTCATAGGGGAATAAAAACAATGTTGAAACAGTTTGTCTTGTTGGAAGTCTTGCTGAATCTCTTCATCAAGTTTAGGAGAATAAAAAAGGTTTTTTACTATAATCCCTTGATCAAATTTCTCCATTTTCTCATGATTTGTGTTTAACCATTCAAAATAAGAAAAGCATAACGAGAGATGCTCTTTGTTTTCAATTCTATTGCTTTCTTCGAATTTAATATCATACCTGGAGGATTGTTTATCTGGAACATTCTTCACACTGTGTTTGAGCTCTTTGAAAGAAGTGAAACATAATGGCAAGGTTCCTATCTATGATTTAAGCATTTCTTCACTATCATATGCACCCTTTTCTATGTCTTTGAATTTTTGAACATACTCGTTTTCAGCTTCACCTTCGACCACTGGTTGTAATTCCTTGTCAATTTGTCCCTGTGAGTCAGCGTGACTTGGCATCAACACACTCTTTTCCCTCAATGAGGACCTTAGAATTTTCTTTCAAAAATTTAAATGAAGAGAAGCATAGGGGTAAAGAATTTTCTTAAGTTGATTCAAGATTTTCCTTTTTGCAACTGTGTTATGTAAACTGATAGACTTCATTATACTGTTGAGAAGGAATATTTTCAAGGGGAGAACAGGTAGTTGGAAAAAATTCAACCTCATAATCATAGTCATTTTAATCACATATAGGAAAATAAGCAACATTTTCAATGTCATCTAAAAAGAAGATACTTGGAGTATCCATTTTCTCTTCAACATACTCCTTTGTACACCCATCTTCTTGACTATCCACGAATGAATACATGAAATGATCAACCTTATGTTTATCTTGGGGTGGATCAGGAACCATGTAAGTGATTTTTCTTTTAATAAGTGGAGTGTCATCCTCTGCAAAATCATTAGCATTTTTATTTTTAAGAGGCCCAAGAATGTTATCAATTTTATGCTCTAGATCCCAGTCAATAGTTTTCAGTTCATATCCATTTTCATGACCTACAACACCCAACCCTTTACTTTCCATTTCTCTACATGATATGATATTGTGTTGAATTTCCTGAGCATCACTAAACATTTCCTGTAAGGTCTCATGTTTTCTTTCCATTAAGAGGAAGGACATATCTGGGCGAAGAGTGGTGGCATACTGAAGCATAGCAGCAACTTCAGTAGGTTGAATTTCTTCAGGAAAATCGTAATAAATACCGGAAAACCTTTTTTTTAAAGTGGAGATAGTCTCATTTCTTTGCTCTTTTAAGGAATAAAATTCAGTAAGCTGTAGGTCTAGAGATTTCTTCTTACCCCAAAACTTCGAAAAGACATCCTTCAATTCTTCCCATGAGCTAATTGTTTCTGGCTGCAAATGTTTAAACCATTCTTTGGTATCTCCTCTCAAGGATTGGGAGAAATCCCTCATACACACATCGTCATGGTCAATCTCGAATAAGTCTATAAAGTGCTCAAACCTTTGGAGGTGTTTTTCAGTTGTGGTGGTCTATATCTTAAAGGTCTATATCTACGTTGGGTTTTGGAGGGTGTGGAATCAAGTGAAATGTTGGTTTTGATTTCCTGGGGATTGCCAATGTGGTTGGGGTTATGATATGGCTCAGATGGGATATTTTGATCAAGGTCATCAACAAATTGATGGGATATATGTATAATTTTTAGGGTAGGGTATACAAATTCATGATTATGACGATCATCATTCACATGTAGTAGATGAAGAGAAACTTGTTTAGCATATTCAAGAAGGAACCAGAGGTATTCCATAACGAACCATATAATGTTTTGAAGAAAACCTGATTTGAAGTACTTCTTTTCTTCCATGATGCCTTTTCATACCTCTCTCAAGGGGTCTCATCTTCCAGTGGAATCTCTAAATCGCATTTGAAACTTGAGTGGAGTTGCCAATAAAATATTTAGGCTAATAATTCTTTGGGCAGTGGATTTGTTGTAAAAATTTTGAATTCTAGATTATTGAACATAGATCCGTTGGGTGAATGATATACAACCTTTCTGTGTCTGAATAATCTTCACCATTAGTACTCAGATCTGAACTTTGTCATTTTTCCCAGGGAATATTTCTACTTCGGCCCCCGGAAACGATGTCGGAATGTTAGAAATCTGTAAATTTTGTTCGGCTGAATAGACAAACAACAAAGGTAATTATTTCAACCAACTTTAGAGATGGGCACTAGCTTGCTCAACTCAGAGAGGGCTCTCTCGTGTCACTGGGTATTTCTTTGATAGTTAGTGGCTAGATTTGGTTTGTTTTAGGTTTTTTATAAATTTTTTGGTGAGGAAGGAAAGGAGCACTTAGGGCTATGGAGTAAAAAATGAATAAGACAATGGTAGGCCATTAGAAATCTTCAGAGGATAAAGGCTAAATGAGGCAATGAATCTGAGTTATAAATTGAGTTTAAGCAGAGTGGTAAGAAGAAAGGGGAAAACAAATAACTATATCATAATACTATTAAAATGAATTCTGAATCAATTAGGGAGGAAAATACACAGTCTAAATTGTTTAGGTCGAGGGCGTCATAGATGAATTCCGTACCTTTAACTCTCCAATTTAAACAGAAGAAAATGTAGATGGAAATTTAAAGGCACAAGAAATACACACTATGAGAAGAACAAAACTCATATCAAAACCATTAGAATCTCTTCATAAAAATCTCAGAACGTTTATGCATTATATATTCAATTTGGCTCCAGACAATTACAATGTCTTCCTGCTAAGAGGGAATGTCCCTCTCCGATCATCATTTTCATTTATCCTTGGAATAATATATATAGACAAACTACATCCGGGATTCAAAATGAATCGACTTACGCACAGTCCCAAAAATAGACATTAGTTTCAAAAAAGGAGTAACGTATAACAACTGCACTCCTATTTTACAGGGAGCATTATAAACAAAACTAACATAATTTCAGATTCTCGCTTTGAACACCACATGTCTATATCATTACAAAATTTTCTAAAACATACTTAATTAAGTTGGAAAACTACTTTAGATTAGCAATTTATTCCTTTAAAGTGTCAAGCCATGCAAGATGGATTTCTCCAATGCTCTCAATCATCTCAGCTTCAATCTATGTCTTATGTCGCTTGCTTCACTTTCTCTTGACAGCTTGGGTATGGTGCTCATCTACATATCCATTAATGATTAAATATTTCATGATGGGATTTAATATGACCTCTTTATCCGTTTCTGAGTCTTCAATGGACTCTATATGGAATTTCGTTGCTAATATCCACGCAACCAACTTCTCCCTTTTCTTCAACAATAAATTTTTCACATTAGTTGAAAATATTGGTTCACTGGGGACCACTAGATCGTGTGGTTTGTCGAGAACCATTTTTGCAAAAACATATAAAAATATAGCGTATAGAAATTAATTAAAATGGAAGTCATTTTAAATTACATTATTTTTATTAAAATACAAATATATTTTTATATTATAATTGAAATATATAAATATATAATGTATTATTAGCTAACACACTCAGTTCGTATGCTCCCGTGTGTATGTAAACATTAGATTTATCAATATGGTCTAATTCCAGTGGTTATTTACACACAATATATCTATTATTGTAAAGAAAAATCAAGTAAGTATACTAAGTAGAGAGCTTGGTTTTCTCAATGGGGATGATATATCCTTGTCCTAGCTGTGATGGAACCCCTTTGAGGTTGTGGGGTTGAAGCTTTCAAGGCATGATTGGAATTAAGCTAATAATGATGGTTTGGAATGAATCAATCAAACTTACAATATTAGAGCTAAGCTAGTAAAAGGAGATCCCTATAAAGGTGTTGGAGAAGATGGGTGTAAATATCTCTAGGGGTTCGAGAGAGTTGGATGGAGTTTATTTGTTAATCTAAGTGTGTACTTGTAAATTAAGGTTTTCAAAGATAAAAGAGATTGGAAGAGTTAAATAGTTGGAGAGGCTTTATTAACATGAACTAAAAGGCATAAATAAGAAAGGGAGCGACCTCAAGGCATAAGAGAATGTTAGATTAGCAGTTGGGGTGAGTCGTATGGAACTATCAATTACATGTCATGGATTTGGCATAATGGTTTAGATGCCCGAATAAACTCTTCATTGCATAACTTGTGGATCAACAATCACAAAGCCCCAAGGAACTAGTGTTGTTCTTAGTGCGAAGAGATTAGGGAGGATTCAAGGGTTTGACCGAAATTTGACTTCGCAGATAGCAAGTCCAAAATGGGTTTGGGTGCCTATAAACCCAATTTAAGGCATCCCAATTTTCTGTGGATCCATCCAAAGGATTTTCACCTCCATAGGTAAGAATGAAGATAGGGAATGCCTCGAATGTGCACATTAAGGGGTCAAAATGAGTAAAAAAAGAAACCAAATGCTAGGGACTAAGGGGGGAATAGGAATCTGAGGAATGCAACTACACACTATATATCTCAATGAGTTTGTGTGCCTATGGTAAGATGAGAGAGAATCTAATAAGGTGAACCATCACATTAACATAGTAGTTGAGAGGTATCAAAACATCATTGGATGGGTTATGCATAAATATGAAACAAGAGTAGACCACATGTTGGCTCGTTTACATGCATCCTTCCTAACACTAGGGATTTGATGACCCAAGGTTCATCCATATTTGACCAACAAAACCCCAAGGTGTTGGAATATTGATCCTAAGTCTAGGACCAAGGAAGGTCTCGCTCGAGACGACATGAGAATCACATAGACCATCTAGTATTGTGTCAGATATGAAGGGATCGAGCATCCAAGGAAGCCACTCAAGATCACATTCATACATTCATTCATAAAATCATACATTCACACATTCGTTTCTTCTCCATTAACAGACTAGCTTCATAACCCATTGACACAATTGTCCATTATACCCAGAATAAACACATTAAGAGACCGAGAGAACTACAACTTTATATTATCTTCATTAAATGGAAGAATGCATACATCAAAGGATCCACATTGCAACAATAATAACACTATGTTCTCTAATACATTATACAACTCATGAACTACAATGCATTGTGCCCTCTTTGTTCAGACTCTACCCTCTACTAGTCTGACTCCATTACAGACCCTAAACAAGACTATTCCAGACTCTTACAAAATTGTTGCAAAAACTCATAACATGACTCGCGAAAAACTCATATTGCTTCCTCTCTTCTCTGTAGACTACATACACTCTCTCTCTTTTGTTGTTTCTCCCTTTTATTCTTCGACACTCCGTCTCTTTCTTCTCTACTCCACTCACTCTAGTGATCACCAGTTTTGCATGCTTCTATTGTCCACATGTAACCCACATAACCTCCTTAGAGCATGGAAGTCCTAAAAAAATTTCCATCTCATCCATCACTGACCCCAAGATCTCTCATGTTGTTTGGGTTCATTATCTAGGAATATTCCCGAAGACATTTTTTTGAATCGACGTGCCTGTAGTATCGTTTTGATATTTAGTGTGCAATATAGAAATTTGATTGCTGCACATGTATTATTCCATCTTTTGCTTAGCTATTGATGTGTGTGTGAAAATCTAATGTGTGTGCACTGCTTATCTATGTGCATGCACAACCTACCCCAAAAATTTGGGTGCGAATAGTCCCCCAACACTATTACTTGGCTCATCCTCGAGTCAATGGAATTATTCAGTGTGTGACGGAGGCAACAGATGGGTCTATATTAATGAGTTCTTGGAGGAGCTCTTCTAATTGGCTATCAATTCGTTTAATGTGGCATGAAACTATTGAGTGAGTTGGACCACCTGATATATGTCGGTAGTTGTGACCTGTGGAGCCTGAAGATCAACATGCTCCATTTTCTTGAGCATAGGGGTGGTCATGACATGCATTGCTATTTTTTTTTAATTATGTCGATCATGTACTTTCCTATCTACTTCCTACATTAAACTGTGCCTAGGATATGCTAAATCCTACCCTGATTGATCCCTCCAAGTTCATTCGACCCTTGTGGTCCATAATACACCTTCAAGCATCTTCCATTGACAAGTCCCCCGAGTGGCTAACACTGCAATGTGGCCAACTTTGCTTCTCCAGTCTCACTGATGTAGACTAGGAGAAATGGGCCCAACTAGTGGATACATAACTTTCCAGGGTGTTTGAATAATTTTCTATCATATTATAACACCAAAGAACTCGACTACAAATTTTGTGGCAGATGTTGTGGTCATGCTATGTTTTTCTTCTCTACTTCTCGACCACTCGGTTGAATCCCTCCATAAGACAATCTTCTTCCAACTCCATGAGCTCATCTAACCATTGCTAAAGAAACTATTCATCGAACATGTAGGTGGTCATGGAAATGCACAAACTCAGAACAATGAACTCTAGTGTCATGACTACCTCCTTTCCATAGACTAGCCTGAAGGAGGTGTGCTTAGTAAACCTCTTACAGGTTGTTTGATATGCCCATAGTACTATTGGAATTTTTTGATCCCAATCATCACTATGCACATTAAAAACTTTGGTTAGGGCATGTTCTAAAATATTATTGAATTCTTCAACCGCACCATTAGCTTGTGGATGATAAGGGGTGCTCTTTTGGTGATGGATCATGAACTCTTGAGTGATCTTGCGGATAATACTGTTTAGAAAGTGTGCTCCTTGATTGTTCATCAACACCTTTGGACACCCAAACATGGTAATAACATTCTCAAATATGAAGCGCACAACCATTTATGTAGTACAATCCTTAATAGACGTCACTTTCGACCATTGAGTAAAATACTCTGTGGCTATGATAATGTAGTGCAAACCTGTCCAGTGCATCATAGGACTAATTGGCCCCATGAATTCGATGTCCCACTTTTCAAATGAATCTAATTATGTAATGGGAAATAAAGGTAATTCATCTAAGTGGCAGGGCTTCTCGATTCACTAGAAGATGTCACACCGTTTATGATATTCCTTAGCATATGCAAAAAAAAATGGCCACCATAATCCCATGCATAATAAATTATGTGCCGTAAATTTTTTTATGTTGTGGCCTACATCAATTCCCTCATGAGATCTTACAAAATTAGGTTTCTTTCATGATCTAAGACACACCTGCACAAAACACCATCGGCCTTGAGCTTGTATAATTGTCCAACAATTAATTGATAGTCGACACTATGGGTCACCAGTTAGGTGTATACTTGGCCAATGCTTGTCATCTCGTGAGAAATTTGGAGATCTTGGCCAATTGATATGGGAATGCCTCTACTCAGAAGAGTTGGGCATTTGGGAGTTCATCGTCTAAGCTACAACCTACTTCCTCAGACACAATCCTAGATAGGTGGTCTAGTCGTACATTATATTTATCCAACTTGAAAAAATAATCGAATTCAAACTCTTGGAAGAGAAAAATCTATTGACATATTCTCCCCCCCAACACTATCTTGTTAACTAAGTATTTGAGCATCGAATGATCGATAAATAACTTGAAGGGGGTGCCCAACAAATAGTTATGAAACTCATGCAATGCAAATACCATAGCCACACCCTCACGCTCTGTTGTTGTGTAATTCTTCTCAGAATTAGAGAGCTTGCAATTGGAAAAGTAATCTAGATGATCGATATTCATATCGCCAAGTTGTGCGAGGACTGCTCCTAGTGCAATGGAGGAGGAATCAACATGAACATGGAAAATCTTATAGCAATCGGGAAAGACCAAGATTGATGTAGTGACCAACTTCTCCTTCAGCGTATCCAATGCTTCCTGGAATTCCTATGTCTAGACTACTTTGCATATTTCTGCAATAATTTATCAAGTGGTGCATCAATCTTTGCATAACTTTGGATAAAACACATGTAATATCATGTGTGACCTAAGGTTTCAAGTATCTCCCTAAAATAGGTGGGGACACCATATCCAATACCCCAACAATTTTGGCTTGATCCACCAACAATCCTTCCTTTCATACCACATGCACGAGAAGTGTCCCAAATAGTGTACAAAAGATGTACTTCTTCAAATTTAAGTAAATCACGAGCTAGTGACATTTGTCCTATAATACCCCTAGGTCTAATCCCAAATGAAAATGTAAGTTTAAATGTGTGTGTGTGTGTGTCTATATATATAATATAAGCTGGTGAGTTGTTGGTATCAAGTCTTGGATTTAATTTTGTGTGCGCATTCCATAGTTGGTGATTGCGCGAGGTTTGTGCTTCAATGGAAGAACACACACATTTTATATTATAACATGGAATTTTGTAAGTGTGAGAGCATGGTACACCAAAAGAAGTGTGCACACATCCCAGATTCTTGCACACACAAAATTAAGTGTGCAGTTTTGAGGCTACAGAACCTTTGTATATATGTTGTATTTTAAGGCTAGTGAGCCTGGATGAAAAAGGGCAGTGCACTTGTATTGTAAATGTAATCACCCTCAAGATTGTTAATATAATCACATCACTATGCACAGACTCAACTTAGATGAAAAGAGATGAGGGCATAAGGTCCACGAAAAAGGAAAAAGGGGAGGCTTAAGTCAAGGGAATATTTTATTAATATTTTTGAAAGTTTAATTTATGGATATGTATTTATCCTAAGTTATCGATGGTAGGGAACGAGTCACCAGGTGGCTAAGGCTACTTCTGAAGGTGACAAGTGTTGAGTTGAAGGCATGCAATATGTATTGTTGGCTTTAGTGTAATTTAGGGGATTAACACTCATTCCTAGATCATTCAGACGAATTTTCCTTTGCAAAGGAATACATATTTTGTTGTAACTTATTGTCATTGGTTAACCCTATGCTTGGGAAAGCTTGTTTACTATCGAAGAGGTGTTTTTTCAAGCCTGTGATCATTCTCTCTAGGTGATATTTTGTTGGGAATTTTTCCCTGGTGCGTTGGGCATTAGATATAGGGATCCGAGTGTAACATCCCCACTATAATCCCCATTTTGATTAATGCTTATGTAGATATAATGTGTGGCAATGACCAAAGCAATGTAATATGTGAATTGTATCTCTATGTTTTAATAATAAAATTTGATGTAGTTTTTAAGGGGACATGGACAAGAGATGGGGGCTGAATTAATCCACAAGAGGGGGGAGTGTCTAGGATAATGGCCAAGAGGGTTCCAATGGGGAATTACCCATGCATATTAATTCAACCCATTTCCCTAAATTTGCAATTTGTACACGAACCTTCCAATTTCTGATTGAGTGTTCCCAAAGCCAATCATTGAATACATATAAGAGGGTGTGTTATCACATGAAGTTGTTGTCAAGGGTCACATATAATTTCTTTTAATACCTCAGTTTGCACCCTTGCCCCATCTCTCTCGTTTTTCTGTATGCCATTCCTAGAGTTTTCTCTCTTATGATTGGTAAAGTCGGTTTCCCTTTTGGTTTAAGGATCTGGTTTCTCTTGGTACCTTACTTGACTGAGTCTTGACATGAAGTTTTCATGTTTATCTCGAAGGATAAACACTTATCAGGATTCACGTTCAAAGTATTGGTCACCTAGTTTTCCTAATTTCACAACAAGTCATTAAAGTTCTTTGCTGATACATGTGACAGCCATGAGCACAAGGTGTAACAATCAAAGGCTGTCGATTTCGGGCTCGAAGCACAGCAAAATAGGCAGTGTCATGTTTCAATGGTGGAGATCCCAGTACTGCTCAGATCAATGACCCCACTTCATTTTGGAGACGCAACATGCTCGAGTGGTAAAATACTTGAGTGGGACGAAATCTAAACCACGGTATTGCAGGAGAGCTATGTGGCAGAAGGTGGTGAGTTTCAAGCCAAAAAATGGTGTGGGTCCAAACCTCTTTCGACGGCCCCAAAATCACTTGCTCATTTAGTTTCGAATCCAATAATGTAATATACCAAATATAAAAAGTATGCAAAATAGAAATAAAATTCTAGAAATGGCAGAATAACAGTAATATAACCAGCATAATCTCCACAATAACACAAAAATGATATAAGAACAACAACATAAATAACACTTTGATTCAGAAAGAAATGTTCACGGGCCTCTTCGAGGGGGCAACCTCTAGTCGAGAAGCGCTCTGTTACAATAATCTCCAAGCTAGGGTTTTCATACCCTCAACCCTTATTTATACTAAATATGTCTATCAAGAGAAGCATCTAGAGGAAGATCCTTCTAGAAGTGGAAGCTTCTATTAGGTCTTCTTACATCCGCCTTATTCTATTTTATTGAAAGGACTTATTAATATTGACCTTTATTACATCCGAATATATTTCTCTACCTATGTGCGGGTTAGGACCCTAACATGTCCGCCCCCTTAAAAACAACCTTGTCCTCAAGGATTGAGATGTGGAAACTGCTGCAGAATGGTAGCTGGTTTCCAAGTGGCATCTGCTGGAGTTGTATCTTTCCCCTAGACTAGCACTTCCTTGATGGTTCTCTAACGCAGGCGACGCTCATGCTGGTCCAAAACTGCTTTTGGATGTAGTCAAATGGATCCTTCTTTAGCTAACTCGGGAAGGTTGGTTTGAATTTGGCACCTAGTTCCAATCACTTTCTTTAAGCATGACACATGAAAAATAGGATGTAGCTTCGAATGACTGGGCAGAGCTAACTGAGAGGCGACTTGTCCCACATGCTTGAGAACTATATAAGGACCATAAAATTTGGGCGCTAGCTTCTGACAATGCTCGACCTTGAGGGAAGTTTGCTTGTATGGTTGTAGTCGCAGAAACACCTGATCCCCTTCTGCAAATTGGCATTCAGAGCGACCTTGATCTGCTTGTTGCTTCATGCAATTCTGTGCCATGACCAAGTTCTCTTTGAGGGTACGAAGAACATCCTCTCGAACTGTAAGTGTTTGGTAAACCGCCTGGACCTTCGAGGTACCTAGTAAGTATGAGAGAACTAAAGGTGGCTTCTGTCCATATACCGCTTCAAAAGGTGTCATGCATGTAGTTGTATGGTAGGAAGTGTTGTACCACCATTCAGATAGGGGTAACCATTGAGCCCACTGATTTTGATTTTCAGAGGCAAAACACCTCAGATATGTTTCGAAACACTTGTTGACAACTTCCGTTTGACCATTAGTCTGGGGATGATAAGATGGGCTGAGATGCAATTGGGTGCCCTGTAGCTTGAACAGTTCTTGCCAAAAATTGCTTGTGAAAGTTGGGTCACAATCAGAAACAATAGAGTGCGGCATGCCATGAAGCTTGAAGACCTGGTCCATGAAAATTTGAGCCACCGTGGATGTAGTAAATGGGTGTTGAAGAGCGCAGAAATGAGCATACTTGGAAAGGCGATCCATAACCACCATTATGACTGATTTATTTCCCGATTTGGGTAAGCCGGTAATAAAGTCCATAGAGTTGTCCTACCAAATAGCAGGTGTAATCGTAAGCGGTTGTAGTGTGCCTGGAGATTTGACTGTTTCTCCCTTGTTGCATTGACACACATCACATTCAACAACAAAATTACAGATGACGTGTTTCATACCATCCCAGAAAAAGAACGATTGACCCTGTCATAGGTTTTGGTGAACCCGGAGTGCCCCACTGTGGGTGTAGCATGAAGCTCAGAAAGTAGCGTGGATTTAAGATTTGATTTATTACTTAAATACAAACACCCTTTGTATCGAAGCTCATCCTGGAGCTAAGAGTACCCTGGGGGAGCTGGAGCATTAGTGTGCAATTGCTGGATCAGATGTGAACTTTTGGGATCTTGTAGCCATTCCTGGTGAATAGCTTGGAGCCAATCTGGTACAATGAAGGAAAGAGAAAAAAAGGATCCTTCTTCTTCATATTTTCAGGACAGTGAATCCCCCACCACATTATCTTTTCCTTTCTTGTAAATGATCTCATAATCATATCCAAAGAGCTTAGTCACCCATTTTTGTTGCTCCAGGGAGGAAATGCGTTGTTCCAGAAATTACTCGAGGCTTTGATGGTCTGTCTTAATTTCGAAACATTGCCCCAAGAGATAAGGGTACCACAAATCAACGACATGCAGAATAACCAACATTTCCTTTTCATAGATGGGTTTTCCCAGATTCCTTTCAGATAGTTGCTTGTTGGTGAAGGCCAAAGGTCGACCCTCTTGCATAAGGACAACACCGATTCCTTTCCCTGAGGCATCACATTCCAACACAAAGGTCTTTGTGAAATCAGGAAGGGCCAGAACCAGAGTGGCGCACATGGCCATCTTCAAGGTTTGGAAAGCTTGATCAACGACTGGAGTCCATCTGAAAGAGTTCTTTTTTAGGAGAGCAGTGAGAGGTGCTTCAATCTTTCCATAATTCTTAACAAACTTGCGATAATACCCTGTTAAGCCCAGAACCACACAAGATTTTGAGAGTCTTTGGGTGTGGCTAGTCTTCCATAGCTTCAATCTTTTTCGGATCCACCCTGATGCCATCCTTTCCAACCAGATGACCCAAGTATTCTACTTCTGAGGCACCAAAAGCACATTTAGACTGTTTCAGGAAAAGTTGGTGCTGAGAGAGTAGATGGAGAACTCGATCCACATGAGTAAGATGGTCTGTCCAGGTTTTTCGATAGATGAGGATATCATCAAAGAAAACTAAGACAAAATGACAGAGAAAGGGACGGAAGACATGATTCATGAGGCTTTGGAAGGTGGAGGGGGCATTACATAAGCCAAAGGGCATGACCAAAAACTCATAGTGGCCCTCATGAGTTCGAAAGGCCGTCTTGGGAATGTCTGCCTCTTTCATATGGATCTGGTGATATCCAAAGCGAAGATCAAGTTTAGTAAAGAATTGGGCGCCACTCAATTCATCCAGGAGGTTATCAATGATAAGAATGGGAAATTTGTCTTTAATGGTCAGTTTGTTGAGGGCACGGAAGTCAGGACACATTCTCCAAGAACCTTCTTTCTTTAGGACCATGACTACAGGAGAAGAGTAAGGGCTCGTACTAGGGCGGATAACACCTGCATTAAGGAGTTCCTGGACCATTTTTTCAATTTCATTTTTTTGTGAAAAGGGGTGGCGATATAGACGGATATTGGGAGGAAGGCTTCCGGGTACAAGGGGAATGGAATGATCATGAACATCGCGGGAAGGAGGGAGTCCTTGGGGGGTGGAAATTACCATTTGATGTTTAGAAAGGAGGGCTTGGAGGTCTTGCGGCACCAGGGGTGTCTCTGTTGCTTGTATGGCATGGAGTTGGGAAATGACACCAAAATGATCTCTTTTGAGCAGCTTTTCCATGCGATGGGAACTAATGACCTCAGGTGAACCAACAATGATGCCTTGGAATTTATATTGGTGGCCTTCCTGGTCGAATTTCATGGTTAATTCCTTAAAATCCATGAGAATGGGACCCAAATTCCTTAACCAGTCTGCACCCAACACAATGTCACAACCGCCCATGTCTATAGAAAATATATGGGATTTTAGGTGGTAGTCACTAATTTGGAGACACACATTTTCACAGCGCCCTCCACATTTCATGGAAACACCATTGGCAATCATGATTTGGAAATTGTTGACGGCATGGATGTAGCAATGAGTTTCTTGGGCAATGCGGCGATGAATAAAATTATGGGTGCTTCCACTATCAACCA
>ML814707.1:80862-93504 GCA_009831015.1 Picea engelmannii
ATGGATGTAGCAATGAGTTTCTTGGGCAATGCGGCGATGAATAAAATTATGGGTGCTTCCACTATCAACCAGAATGATGACCTTCCGATGCTTGATGTAACCGATTAACTTGAGGGTTTGGGGGGCGGAGAAGCCAGTGAGAGTATTGAGGGAAATGATCGGTTCCACTTCGGGAGGGTCTGAGGGAGGGGTTATGTCAGTGATTTCAGGTGACTCGGACACAAGGGGAGTTTCAAAATCCTCTTTCGAAATATCCTGAGAGATGGCCATAAAAAGATTTTGTTCCTCACACTTGTGGCCCGGGAAATATTTGTCATCACAATTATAACAAAGGCCTTTGAGTTGGCATTCAGCCATTTCAACCCTGGTCAATTTTTGGATCTTTAATGGGGCGGAGGGAGTAGTGGGATTTATGGGTTTAGGGCAAGGGATAAAGGAGGGTTTACAGTTTTGAGAGGATACAACCTGTTGTTCTTATTTAGCTTTTTTAGTAGCCTCCACCCAACTCGAAGGTCGATCCATGAGGACATGGTCCCAAATCTCATCCTTGAGGCCACTGATAAAACACTCTCGAAAGAAAGCATCAGTCATGCCCTCTGTTCGAAAATCCAAGCGCTCAAGGGCAGCTATGAAGTCTTCTACTATTCCTGATTGTTTCAACTTTGTCAAATGGCCCAAATGGTTGGTGTGAGTGTCAAAGCGTTCATAAAGCTCAATCACAAATTGGGTCCAAGCAATATACCCTTGACGGGAAGTTTTTCTCCATTGCCACCATTGCCAACGTTCTTGATCTAGATGGAGAAAACCATACCGGAGTTTTTCCAAGTCATCTGTAATGCCGTATAAAGATAAATAATGTTCCATTTTGGTTACCCAACTAGTGGGGTCCAAGCCATCAAATTTGGTCACATCCACCCGCGAAAGGCGTAGGTCACGTTGAAAGTGATGGGGATGAAAGGTATGGGAATGGGAGGAATGTTCACCTTCAGTCTTTGGAGGTGCGTCAAAG
Source organism: Picea engelmannii (assembly GCA_009831015.1). Taxonomy (NCBI): domain Eukaryota; kingdom Viridiplantae; phylum Streptophyta; class Pinopsida; order Pinales; family Pinaceae; genus Picea; species Picea engelmannii. The sequence goes on from ML814707.1 coordinate 81,872, forward strand.
AAAGGGTCATCTGTAGGGATCTTCAGTTTGGTGCAGAGTGATGCAAAGACAGATTCAAGCTAGGTGGTCGGTTCTTGTTTGACTTCCTCCATTGAGGACTACATGGTTGTATTTATGGTTGTATTGATGGATGTATCGATGGAGGAAATAGTGGCACTGAGTTGTTTCTCTTCTTTTTGGGTCTCGAGGAAACCATATTGCAAGGTGTTGAAGCGAGCTTCCAGGTCTTGGCTACAGGTATGGGCCATGAGGATGGGTGAACTGAAAAGGGGCGGGCGGGGTCAAAAATTTTGCCGAAAAATGATATGGATGAATGTGATAAGGGAGAAGAGATGGATCCAATGGAATAGGTCTCAAATAATGGTGAAAAAATTTCCAATTTTTTTTTTTTTACACCTGCGGATTTATACTCTGGCCTGAAGAATACTGCAGCAATGAAATCCCCAAATGCTTAACCAGTAAGAAAAGTGTAGTTATTTGGAAACCCGAACACAGTTGCACGACAACAGATCTTGTCTGTTTTAATTTGTTTATGTTTCTGTCCCCCAAGGGTTAGGTATTCAAGGGTTCTACAGACAAGGGTTTTCCCTGTGCTATAGCTCTCTGATATACGTGGGGGGTCCAATTGGGCTGAGTACTATTGTTGGACCCCACACGGATGTGACAACCATAAGGATGTCTTCTTGTTCATCGAACAATTCTGATTTGGTTTTATTAAACTTCTGGAAATTTCTCTGAGAACTGTCATCTTGACTTTCAAATGGATGAATGGAAATAAATTCATGATCACAATTTTCATGCAAATGTGAAAAACTAATATCATGCACTATTTCACAGTCTAGAGTGTTCATTGATGCATTTTCAAAACCATGATTTGCGGAGGAATCAAATGGAACAATTGACTTCTCATTTGTTTTTTGTATTTCTGATTGAAAAGTAGTGTATCATGTTTTGTTGTTTTCCTGAAACTCCATAGTAGTTGTTTGTACACTGCTTGAAATTTCTATAGATGCATTTTCAAAATCCTCATCTGTGTATAGGCCACTTAGAAATTCAACAATCACATCATTCATAGGGGAATAAAAACAATGTTGAAACAGTTTGTCTTGTTGGAAGTCTTGCCGAATCTCTTCATCAAGTTCAGGAGAATAAAAAAGGTTTTTTACTATAATCCCTTGATCAAATTTCTCCATTTGCTCATGATTTGTGTTTAAAAATTCAAAAGAAGAAAAGCATAATGAGAGATGCTCTTTGTTTTCAATTCTATTGCTTTCTTCGAATTTAATATCATACCTGGAGGCTTGTTTATCTGGAACATTCTTCACACTGTGTTTGAGCGCTTTGAAAGAAGTGAAACATAATGGCAAGGTTCCTATATATGATTTAAGCATTTCTTCACTATCATATGCACCCTTTTCTATGTCTTTGAATTTCTGAACATACTCGTTTTCAGCTTCACCTTCGACCAATGGTTGTAATTCCTTGTCAGTTTGTCCCTATGAGTCAGCGTGACTTGGCATCAACACACTCTTTTCCCTCAATGAGGACCTTAGATTTTTCTTTCAAAAATTTAAATGAAGAGAAGCATAGGGGTAAAGAATTTTCTTAAGTTGATTCAGGATTTTCCTTTTTGCAACTATGTTATGTAAACTGATAGATTTCATTATATTGTTGAGAAGCAATATTTTCAAGGGGAGAACAGGTAGTTGGAAAAAATTCAACCTCATAAGCATAGTCATTTTCATCACATATAGGAAAATAAGCAACATTTTCAATGTCATCTAAAAAGAAGATACTTGGAGTATCCATTTTCTCTTCAACAGACTCCTTTGTACACCCATCTTCTTGACTATCCACGAATGAAAACATGAAATGATCAACCTTATGTTTATCCTGGGGTGGATCAGGAACCATGTAAGTGATTTTTCTTTTAATAAGTGGAGTGTCATCCTCTGCAAAATCATTAGCATTTTTATTTTTAAGAGGCCCAAGAATGTTATCAATTTTATGCTCTAGATCCCAGTCAATAGTTTTCAGTTCATATCCATTTTCATGACCTACAACACCCAACCCTTTACTTTCCATTTGTCTACATGATATGATATTGTGTTGAATTTCCTGAGCATCACTAAACATTTCCTGTAAGGTCTCATGTTTTCTTTCCATCAGGAGGAAGGACATATCTGGGTGAAGAGTGGTGGCATACTAAAGTATAGCAACAACTTCAGTAGGTTGAATTTCTTCGGGAAAATCATAATAAATAGCGGAAAACCTTTTTTTTAAAGTGGAGATAGTCTCATTGCTTTTCTCTTTTAAGGCATAAAATTCAGTAAGTTGTAGGTCTAGAGATTTCTTCTTACCCCAAAACTTCGAAAAGACATCCTTCAATTCTTCCCATGAGCTAATTGTTTCTGGTTGCAAATGTTTAAACCATTCTTTGGTATCTCCTCTCAAGGATTGGGAGAAATCCCTCATATGCACATCGTCATGGTCAATCTCGAATAAGTCTATAAAGTGCTCAAACCTTTGGAGGTGTTTTTCAGTTGTGGTGGTAGCCATTTCTCCATCAAACAGAGATAGGTACTCATGGTGCTTTGGAGGAAAATCATGGAGGGTGTGAGGTAATCTTAAAGGTCTATATCTACGTTAGGTTTTGGAGGGTGTGGAATCAAGTGAAATGTTGGTTTTGATTCCTGGGGATTGTCAACGTGGTTGGGGTTATGATATGGCTCAGATGGGATATTTTGATCAAGGTCATCAACAAATTGATGGGATATATGTATAATTTTTAGGGTAGGGTATACAAATTCATGATTATGATGATCATCATTCACATGTAGTAGATGAAGAGAAACTTGTTTAGCATATTCAAGAAGGAACCAGAGGTATTCCACAACGAACCATATAATGTTTTGAAGAAAACCTAATTTGAAGTACTTCTTTTCTTCCATGATGCCTTTTCATACCTCTGTCAAGGGGTCTCATCTTCCATTGGAGTCTCTAAATCGCATTTGAAACTTGAGTGGAGTTGCCAATAAAATATTTAGGCTACTAATTCTTTGGGCAGTGGAGTTGTCGTAAAAATTTTGAATTCTAGATTATTGAACATAGATCCATTGGGTGAATGATATGCAACCTTTCTGTGTCTGAATAATCTTCATCATTAGTACTCAGATATGAACTTTGTCATTTTTCCCAGGGAATATTTCTACTTCGGTCCCCGGAAACGATGACGGAATGTTAGAACTCTGTAAATTTTGTTCGACTGAATAGACAAACAACAGAGGTAATTGTTTCAACCAACTTTAGAGATGGGCACTAGCTTGATCAACTCAGAGAGGGCTCTCTCGTGTCATTGGGTATTTCTTTGATAGTTAGTGGCTAGAATTGGGTTTTTTAGGTTTTTTATAAAGTTTTTGGTGAGGAAGGAAAGGAGCACTTAGGGCTATGGAGTCAAAAATGAATAAGACAATGGTAGACCATTAGAAATCTTCAAAGGATAAAGGCTAAATGAGGCAATGAATCTGAGTTATAAATTGAGTTTAAGCAGAGTAGTAAGAAGAAAGGAGAAAACAAATAACTATATCAGAATACTATTAAAATGAATTATGAATCAGTTAGGGAGGAAAATACACATTCTAAATTGTTTAGGTCAAGGGTGTCATAGATGAATTCCATACCTTTAACTCTCCAATTTAAACAGAAGAAAATGTAGATGGAAATTTAAAGGCACAAGAAATACACACTATGAGAAAGAACAAAACTCATATCATAGCCATTAGAATCTCTTCATAAAAATTTCAAAATGTTTCTGCATTATATATTCAATTTGGCTCCAGACAATTACAATGTCTTCCTGCTAAGAGGGAATGTACCTCTCCGATCATCATTTTCATTTATCCTTGGAATAATGTATATAGACAAACTACATCCGTGATTCAAAATGAATCGACTTACGCACAGTCCCAAAAATAGACATTAGTTGCAAAAAAGGAGTAACGTATAACAACTAGCGTTATAAACAAAACTGACATAATTTCAGATTCTCTCTTTGAACACCACATGTCTATATCATTATGAAATTTTCTAAAACATACTTAATTAAGTTGGAAAACTACTTTAGATTAGCAATTTATTCCTTTAAAGTGTCAAGCGATGCAAGATGGATTTCTCCAACGCTCTCAATCATCTCAGCTTCAATCTATGTCTTATGTCGCTTGCTTCACTTTCTCTTGATAGCTTGGGTATGGTGCTCATCTACGTATCGATTAATGATTAAATATTTCATGATGGGATTTAATATGACCTCTTTATCCATTTCTGAGTCTTCAATGGACTCTATATGGAATTTCGTTGCTAATATCCGCGCAACCAACTTCTCCCTTTTCTTCAACAATAAATTTTTCACATTAGTTGAAAATCCTGGTTCACTGGGGACCACTTGATATGTCTTATCCATCGTTCTTGGTTGTCCAGACTGTATGAGCTTATTTCCCTTAATTTTATAGAAGTTGAGAAGCTGATTCGGTTCATAATTATCTCGTTTCAGGAATGGAATGTAAGTTCCACAAAAGAGTAATTGCATTCCCATTTAAAGGTGATTGTCATTTAGAACCAATCATAGGTTACTAACAAAAGTACTAGAGAGGACTATGGCTTATCACATTCGACCTCTGAGTTGAAATGATGATATTTCAAGTCACTCCTCTGGCTGCATTCACTTGGTATCACACGGGCAAAAAGTACTCGAACAAGTGTTGCGAGGTGATTTGACTAGCCGTCAACCCTCCTTTTATGTATCCAACCTTCAGACATGACACCTCCAATGATGTCTTGACATGTGGAATCAAGAGTATTTTAGTGGTTTCAAGCACATCCTCTTTTCCCCCCGATATCCATCTAGGAGCGTCATGTAGCTCTGGTGTGAAACCGTGGTTTTTTCATCGGTCTACGATCGAGAGTTTAAACTCCACACTAGTTTTGGTCCCTATGTTTTCCACGACTGTTGATCGACGGTGCCCATGATTCATGACCCATTGGATCCTATCACCCTCATATCACCGTTGAAATTAGCCTTTCCCACCAGATGTGACCCTGCCTGCTAATCTATCGTGCTTTTGTATCGATTTAGCGACCTACCAAATCCTAAGACTGAAATTCCAAGAAATTATTACAGTGATAACAGGCCTCACAATAGTAGAAATAATTCTACTACCTCCTTATCTTGTTAATTTAGTTTTCAACTCGGGGCTCGTAAAAACTTTCGAGGTGTTTTTCAAAGTATATGCAGAGCACACTAACAATATCCTCGGTTTGAAACTGGTCAAGGGGATTAATACATGAAATTGGATTATAACTTGTGCATGCAATCTGAATTGAATGAACCAAACTTTAAGCTACTTGCATGAATACAATCACACCAAATTGGAAAACATCTAATCTATATGCAGTAAAGAAATTTAATCTAATTTCATGAAAAGAAACACACCAAGTTACAAGAAGAAACTAAACTAATTACAAAACAAGGAAACTAATATGTTACATGGAACAAATGAATCTAATTACATCTATACCTTGATCCAATACCAAGTAAAAAATTCCACCCTCATGAAAAGAGATGTAATAAATGAAAGATACTTTAACTAAAATTGTCCTACATAAATTTTCTATAGGAACCATGATAGTTCTATAGGAACCATAACAATCCTACACGAAACTTCTACGGGATGATGAGAAGAGACATAAGAAGCTTGTTAATATTTTCTAAACTAGTGACAAAGCTAAATTAAGACGCAAAGAAATGTGAGTGAGGTTCTTAGACTTGAAAAATATTCTTTTGAGAACTCCAATGGACTTCAAACCACTTATACAAGAAAAACTGATGAAAATTACAGTTTTCTAACAATCTTAACTATAGATAGAAATTGATGTGCACAACTATCTAATATTATGAGAAAAATCAATAAATTGAAATACAACACATTAACATGAAAAAGAAAGGAATAATACAATAATTTCATTGAACCCTCTTGAGTGGGCCCTACCCAAGAAACTCAAGGAAACTCTAAAAAATATAATAAGATAGAAACAAAAACATCTTTATTAACCAATATCATATGTTACATCAAGGAGCAAAGCTTCAAGTCCCAAAAATCTTACTCATAAACTACATTGCAATATTCATATCTCTAATTTTGTTCCCCCTTTATCTGTACATTGGAGGCATATTCATTCGACTTAGAACTTGACCTTTGTCCTTAGATCAAGGGGGAAATAGGGGGGGAAACACATCTTTCTTCATATTTTCAAGCTTCAGTTTATAGGGAGTGGTCATAAATTCACTAGAAGCACATGTAGGTGGGGGACAGGGTCCTTGATTCTCTCCCTACGTTGGGACCTTCCTCTTCTCATGAATATTTTGACTTGATTAATTGGTGCTACACACACACACTTCATCATGGATATTATACCAAAAATGTACCATTTATTAAAATTCATCCTCAAAACTATTCATTTAGACAACATACAAAAATATCTGTAATTACTATTAAACATGGTCAAGTAAAAGTGGGTGATTAGGTGTACCATGGTCAAAATGTATATGTGATGGGTCTTTTATATAGGAAATGTTGAGGCCCATCATACCCATCAACTAAAAATATTGCACATCCATGTGCAACAAAATTGTAGCTTCTTGTTCTTACTGTTGTTGTTGCTTCTCACTGAATTTATGTCCAATGTTATACTATTTCTCAATGTTTTGTTGTTGTTTTTCAATATCCTACTACTTCCCACTGTTATTCTTCTCGCTGTGCTCCTGTCTGGTATCCCATGCTATGTACCTGGTAAGGGATTGACATTCATGATATCCCTTGGTTTTCACAATATTTTCCTAGTATTCTTCTTCCTTATCTTTATTTATATCATCCATAGGTGCAAATGGAAGGAAGAGAGGGGGGTTCATCCTTAACCCAATCCACTTGGTCTTGAGTGTTCACATTGTCTCCTTATACCAAGGTGTTCTTAGAAATGCAACTTGTAAATCATTTAAAGAGTGAGGTTATTTCACATGTAGAATGTGAAGGAAAGAGTGTCATCTTCTATGGTAAGCTTCTAGTGCTTCCTCTCCTAAGAGCCTCAAGGTGTCTTCCAGATGTTCCATTGGTTTTACCTATTTTGTTTCCCAAATTGGGGATACCTCCTTGTCTAAGAAAAGGATGTTGTGACTAGTTATGACTTCTCGTAGTTTTTTTGCTTTAGCCCTAATTCAATGTGGAATGTGAAGTTCCTCCTTTAATTGTACTACCCTCAATTCTTCATGCTTCAAACATCTTGAAAAATCCATGATTTAAACATCCCCTACATATAGATTTGGGTTCCATTTATAGGGGTGAGGGAGGACCATGTTGTGCAAATAAAATTCACACATCCTCGCTTTCTCTTCCATACTACAACTCTGATAATTATCTAGGAAGTCCTTAGGTGTTTTAATGTTAAATCTCACTTGTTGGGATAGACTTGAAATATGATGCTTATGCCATTTTTCCTTGAGGAAAAATTCATACACTCTAGATAGCTATCTACAATCCAACAACTATATGGATACTTTGGCCATGGTCTCTAATGAAGCCTCAATAATTTCTATCCTTTCATTTTTAATAGCTAGCTCCCTCTTAGCTTCTTCCAATCTCTCTTTTTACTTCTGATTTTATACCTTGAGGTTCTAGCTGTGTTCCACCTTCTACATTGTCATTATTTGAAAAAAAAATTGTAGGTGTTGAAGTTGTCTTTCCAATTCTCTAGGGGGGTCTTCCTTTTGATTCCCTTGCTACCTTATGCCATTCTTTTCCACTTTATGGCTTCAACATTATATTTTTCAGTTTCTAGAAAGGTAGGAAAGAGGAGTTTCTATGTTGGTGTTTTGGTATTGGATGTTCCCTCTATTGGCAATGGATTCTCTCCTTTGAGTTTTATTTCTCTTTGAGGTGATTTCCCCTTTGTTTTGTACAGATTTTCTAGACTAGGGGACTCCTTAATTTTCTCAATTTTGGCTGGAATGGAGAGATGGTTAATAAATTTTCGACTCCCCTACTTTTGGATTTTTCTAATCTTGTAGGATATGATTCTTCTAGGATGAAAATGTTTAGCACCTGTGATTTTTAAGTGGTTGATGGATGGGGTCCTTAATGCTGCCAAACTGTCATCTACTTATTTTTCCTCATTTTCTACTTTCGGTTTCTTCTCTTTGTGCTTCCTTGAAGATCTTGGTCTTCTTTCTTTCTTAGATTTATTAACTTTTTATTCTTCTCCTTTCTCTTGACTCCATTGCATCATTTCTTCCCGTATCTCCAAAAATGTTTTCTTGTCCATATCTACAAAGTATTACCAAATAATTATATGTTTTAGATTCCTCGGGACATTTGATACTATCAACTTGATGAGTCCATGGTGAGCAAAAAAACCATGCTTTCCGTTCTTCACCTTGGCACTCATCTCCTTCATGGATTGAAGGAGGAAGTAAGGAAGGATAAGATTGTTGGTTGGTTGTAAATTCATAGTTTTGTTGAGTAAATTCTATAGGACCATGTAATTCAACTATAACCTATGAAATTAACCATGTAAAACCAACAAGTAATTCAACGATGTAATGTTTATCAAGCAATCAAACAATGATCTAGGGAAACTGTAATATAGTAACATCAATTATTTTCATGATCTAGGGAAACTGTAATATAGTAACATCAATTAATTTCATGAGAAAATTATTGTGAGAGAAAAAAACTATGCTACCTTCCTGTAGAGAACCCTAGATTACTTGTTTTTTTTTCCTTTCCCAATTGAACAACTTTTTCTAGATTTTGTTCATATTCCACTATGTTGCTAAAGACTCTCTACGCTTTGGCTAAAATCGAAAATCGAGAATAGTGACTGAAATTCCTTACTCTAGCTTTCAAAATGACGATTGCATAATTATTACCCCTATGATTCCATAATATTTAAGTTCAGGTTGAATGATTTTTCAGCTCATCCGATTTGTCACTTCTTTCATCACGAGTTAAACCATGAATTATGTTCCCCTCCGATGTCATGTACGAGGGAAACCTAATTCATTTCACCTTTTCATTACTTTAAATATTGACCATGAGTAATATTTATGGATTTTGAATGTTTTGTATGTTGCAAAATTAAAAGTGGAGAGAGAAGGAATTCATAGTAATACCTTAGGTTTACCTTTAAGATATTTTACTTGTTGATGATCATGCTAGATGTGTTTCATATTGTTTTGAAGTGTTTCTGCAGTCTATTGGAATTAATCTACATAAACAAAATATCCTGGAAGAATGAAAAATAGATGGATTTTCAATTTTTCTTTACTACAAAATGATTTTGATAACTTTGTCATTGTAGAATTTCTTTGAGTTGAATAAAATCCCTTGTTGTATATTTTTCTTATTACTATGGTTTTTCTTGTAGGATGCAAGGGATCCTATAGGATTCTTGAAAAAAATATAGAATATGAGATAATTTTTATTATTTTGTAGAGATAAGATAGTGTTGATGTGGTATTTGATAAAAACTTAGCTTTACTTTTATTGAAGATGACCCTATAGAAAATTATGTTTTCTTGTAGTTTATCCTGTAGGTTATTTTTACTTTGGAAAGATGAAAAAAAAATAAAATTGGTAAGATTAAAAATATAAACCAATGGAGGGAAGCAAGGATTTTTATTTTTACCTTATGTATGATAGTATGGAAAGTGTTTATTATGAAAATGATGATTACATATGCAGAAAGCTTTCTGAAATGCTTACTTCTTTTTTCTACTGTTGTAGATGATTTTGGAATTTTTATATGAAATCAATGTTTCTAATCTTAATGAGGAATTTATTTATTTCTCGGATATGATACCAATTCCATGGAGGTTTTCAATCAAAGACCTTTTCACCTAAGTATTTTATTCATTTTTTATTTTTTTTATTTTTTTATTTTTGTTCTCTTTTTCTATATTACTATATCACTCCTTATTACTTGGATGCATTGATAGCATCTCTCCTGTCAATCACATACAATTTTTTGTCTTTCAACGTGACTATAAATTCCTCCCTTGTCAAAGGGTTATTTGAACCTAAATCTATTCACTAACAAGGGAATTCCTTCTTCATTTATGGCTCTGGTTTGATCTGAACCATTTTCATGACACTTATCAATTATGTATGGACATATCCATGTATCCATCAATTTTCCTTTGAAGTCCTTGAATCTTGAATAAAAAAATAGGGACCAGTCTCCTTCCTTGAATTTACCATGCTTGATGTTCTTGTCATGCCAAAATTTCCTTTGCAATTGCACTACTTGAGTGTTGAAGAGTGTCTACATCTTGTATTCATCTAGGGCATTCAATTGGTTCAATATCTCTTGTTGTGATGATGGGATATCCATGTCTAATTCAGATGTGTTTCTCAAAGTAAGGTATTCAAACTCAATAGGGAGCATGGATTTCTTTCCATAGACTAATTCAAAGGGTGTAATTCCTATGGTAGTATTCCATGTGATATTGTATGCCCATATTGCTTCTATAAATTTTTTTGACTGGTTCTTTTTGTTCATGCTTACTGTATTGGTGATAATATTTTCCAATTCTCTGTTGGTAACATCAGCTTGTCCATTTTCTTGTGGATAGTTAGCCTATGTCTTACCTTTACCAATCACTAAGTCTAAATTGTCACCTATATTTGTATTATTCATTTAAGATATTAGTAATATATCCTCAAGTGATGACTAATGAGTTAGTTAAGATTGCCTAGCCTAGTCATCATGCATTATTTTAGGATCTAGAGAAAATTTCTCTATGGGGTGGCATCACCCATTGTACTATAAATATGTAACATTGGAGTGAATAGTTTAGTGTTGGCTTATGAGCCTTTTCCTCCATGTTGCTGTTCTTCTCTTTATTTTATCAATTGGTATCAGAGCGCAGTAGTGCTCTTAGGAAAACAAATTGGAAGCGATTGGAATCAGTGAATAATTTCGGTAGTGGGATTGTGCAAAGTGGCAGAAAAATAAATACGAGGCACAACAGAAGCTGGGAATGAGGCCAATGGAATTGTAAAATCCGGTCTATGGAGGAAGCAGACAGAGATCAAGAACAAAGGTTTTATTCTCTGTAAAATCGATTCAATACACTGTATTTCAATTTCTGAAAGATTATTAATGAATAGAACAGTTTCATGTGTGAAAATTTGCGTGTTTAAGTCAATTTGGGCAAATTGAAGTAATGCTATTGTGAATTCTTCTCATACGATGAGTAATTGAATGATATATCTGGGGGAATTCATGTCTGCACACTCGTATTGTTTAAACGCACAGAGATTAGTCAAATCACTCATATCCAAATGGTTTAGAGTCAAACGAAAGGATAAACTCCTTGTTAATCCTTGTCAATGTAGAATTCCTTAAGAATATACAGAAATTTGTAGTCCAGGAAGCATTGTAGAGTGATCAGGATAGGGTAACCAATGTGCACGTTCCAGTGATCGATGGTTAGTGTCCATTACAGAGAATCAAAGTATTCGTAGTTTAGTGAAATTTTATTTCTCCGTAAGCACATTCCAATATAACTTCGATGTTGATTG
>ML814707.1:116907-176927 GCA_009831015.1 Picea engelmannii
ATACTAGTATGTACTTATTATGCCACGAAGGTGGATCAATTTTCCCTATAAAGTCCATACCCCACTTGTCAAAGGGTTCCAATGATATATAGGGATGAAAGGGAATTACATTTATCTTGGTAGGATTCCCAATCCTTTGACACTCATCACAGTGAGAGGTATATTGTACTTAAGCATCTCTAGGTAATGTTGGCCAATAGTATCTAGCTTGTAAGATCTTGTAGGATGTCCTCTTTGCTGCATTGTTTCCTCCACATGGTTCATCATGATAGGAATGGAGGTTATCATTTACTTCATCTTCTCTTATACATATTCTTAGAACTTGATCTGGCCCAAGTTTGAACATATATCCTGCCACACAATTATATGTTGTACTCTTTTTGAAAATTTTGCATCTTTCCTGGTAGGAAAAATGACGAGGAAAACTCCCTATTGTCAAATAGTTGGCTATGTCAACAAACTAGGGGGGGTTGTTGATATTGAAAAGAGGTGTTCATATGGAAAATGGTCATCTATCATGTCTCCTTCTGTAGGAATTGTTAACTTGGATAAGAAATATGCAACATCATTCTTCTTTCCTAGATTATCAAGAATGGTTAGAGAAAACTGTTGCAATAATAAAAGACACCTGATTATTCTACTACTAATGTTAGGTTTATTCATTAAATATTTGATGGAAGCATGATCAGTGTGTACAAATACTTGATATCATGTACTATAATGGTTAAACTTGTTAAGAGCATGGACTACTGCTAGGAATTTGTTTGTAGTGATAATGTAGTTTATCTCTGCACCAGACAAGTTCTTTCTTATAAAACAGATTGCATAAGGCCTCTTATTCTCATTTTTTCCCAAGACTAGTCCCATTGATTTATTTGAAGCATCAATATGCATATGGAAATGAATATTATGATTAGAACCCTATAGAATAAGCATTGTTGCAGTGAGTATTTCCTTGATGGTTTTGAATGCTTCTTAACATTGTAAATTCCAACAATAGTATATTTATTTGGATAGCAAGATAAGAAGTGGGGAGGATATTTTATAGAAGCCTTTGATAAATATCTTGTAATACCATGCATGTCCAAGAAAAATTCTAACATATTTTTGTTTCACAAGGGTAGGTAGCAATGTGATGATTTTTATTTTATTTTTGTATGCTTCAATCCCTCTAGAGTACAATTGATATCCTAGAACAACTAAATCATTCATCATCATATTTCTCTTGTCATGGCTAAGGGAGAGGTTCATTTCTTCATACCTCTAGAGAAATTTATCAAGATTCTCTAATGCTTCATCAAATGAGTTTTCATAAGGAGTGAAGTCATCCATATAGATTTCCACTTTGTCATGGATAAGTTCTGAGAATATGCTAAGTATGACTCTCTGAAATGTGGTTGGGGAATTGCATAGGAAAAATGGGAGGAATTATAAGAAAAGTTACCCAAAGGATAGGTAAATGTTGTCTTTTCCTTGTCTGAAGGATTGATCCGAATCTAGTTATATCCACTGAATCCATCTAGGAATGAGAAACATTCCTTTCTACCTAAGACATCTAAAACTTGATCAATGAAGGGTAGAGGGAAATGATATTCTTTTGTATCTTTTTTTAGTTCCATGTAATCCAAACATATCCTCCACTTCCCATTCTTTTTAGGAACAATAACCAAGGGGGATACCCATTCACTATTTAAGATTGGATAAATGAAACCAACATCTAACAATTTTTGTATTTCCTATTTGGAAATGGTTTTTAATGTAGGGTTCATCCTTATTTAAGGCCACCGAATAGGTATACAATCTTCATTGATGTAAATATAATGAGTATATATGGAAGGGTGGATACATTTGATATCCATGTAATATCATGCAAAGGATGCAATATTTATTTTCATCATAGCTAGTAATTTATGTTCTTGTTGATCAGTAAGTGTTTTGTTGATTTTTAGTGTTTTTTAAGGGATAATTTCTACAGTTTTGATAGTGGGATTATCAGTTTCAACATTGAATAGTTATACATTAGTTCTCTTTTCTTATCAATTTTTTTTTCATATTCAGTTTCATCATTTATCCCTTCTATTCTCACATCACCAATCTATTGGTTTTGCAGGAAATTTGAAATGAAGGTGTATTCATCAATTTTTTTGCTAGCCAAGGTTGTAGTAATTGTGTATATAGGATAGGAAGTAGTCTGGACCAGGCCTTATTCTTATTCTTCCACCCATATTGGGAGATATTTTTTCATTAATGGATGGTAAGAGGGGTAAAGAACAAGTTTTTTTTTGGATTGCTTAATAGTGATGTAGTGATGGTCATGTTCCCCTCTCTTTAGTTGGTGTATGCATCTGATGTGGCCAACCAGGTCTTCCCAATATAAGAGGATACCCATTGAATTTATATTTGGTTTGTAGGACCAAGAATTCAGTGGAATACTCCCAAGAATCAATAGAGATCATTATGTCTTCCAACATCCCCTCTGGCTTTACTATGGATCTATCTGAAAGTTGGAGAACAGTGGTTGTGTCTCTTAGGGATCCCTAAAGGTTTAATATAAACATGGTATCTTTGGTCATAAGAGTTATATCAACCCTTAAATCTATGAGACTATTTTAGATCAATATTTTGTTAATGTGCACATTTACTAAAGGGTTTCCTAGATCAAAATGCTTAGGAAAAATAATCCTTCCAAGCATGAGGTCAACTGATGCTTTATCCTAGATCAATTATCCTAACAATCATCATTTTCAGTCTCTGAATTATTTATGGGATTTGGAGGTTCTTGTAATGAATTTATCGATCTAAGGTTGATTTCTTGTACATCTAAGTAGTAAGTCTAATATGTGGCTTCATTGTTGTACACATGTTTAATATCCTTATTAATTGGATTGGGGGAAGATTGAGAAGTAACTGTGGTTGTTTATATGGAACATTGTTTTAAATAGTTTTATTGGGTTGAGGAGGAGGAGGAATTAACGTTGTTTGTTGAAAATTTTGAGGCATCCATCCTCATGGAGGATGATTCCACTGACGATTTTGATTTTGTGGGAAACTAGGGAATGGTTGGTATGGATAAATAATATGTTTCCCTTGGTATTTCCATTGATTTGGAACTATCCAAGGATATTGGTTACGATTACACCAAGGTTGAGAAGGATTTTTTGTATTCTATGAACCAAAACCTTGAGAAGGATTGTAGCTCATACCTTTTTGGAAGGGTCTTGGTGCCCCAAGTCGTCTCTAATTGATGAAGCATATTGATTTCACATTCTCTTCTACTCCTTTGAATGTAGCTTTTAATCATGGAAAAGAAGGACATTTTTCAGTTTCATGAACATCTTTACATATACCACAAACATCTATAAGTTCAAGAGGAGATTCATTCCTTGGATGCCTTTTGGTTCATCAAGGGAAAAAAATAGCAGACTCATTTTCTTCTTCCTCCTATTTCTTCTTGATCTACAAGGTATCCATTTGAATAGATAATGAATACAAAATTCCAGTTTTCATATCTTCTAATAATACTCCTATCTCATTTTTTACAAGAATTGTAGGGTTAGAATATTGTGATACCATTCCTTTACCATTTATACCCTTCTTCCTTCAGGATATGGATTGATTCTTGAATATCTACTTGATATCACCATAAACCATCTAGTATATATCTCCATTTGATAAGAGATTTGATGTTTCCATGAGATCTTCTCTTACTCCTCTGAGTAAAACAAGATTTAGTGAATCCTCATCTAGAGTGCATTTGTGAGCTTTTTTATAGCTTAGTTGAAATATCTCTTCAAATTATTCTACAGATTAATCAAGTCCTTTAGTCATTTAGAAGATCTCATCACTTGTATCCCTTACTTTTCAATAGTCCTTGTACTTTTCACTGAATGTGTTCTTCATTTGGTCCTAGCTTGTGATGTTGTTTCCTTCCAGACTCATGAACCATCTTAGAGTTGAATCCTTCAGAGTAGAGGGAAAGAGTTTGAGATTTTTTTCATCTCTAGTATAATCATAAGTTCTACATATAACTGCAAAATCAAACAAAAATGTGTCAGGATATTTTGAAACAAGACCATCGAAATGAGGTAAGGTTGAAGGATTTATATTTTTCATTTTAGTTTCTCCATTGTATTCTTGAACAGGAAACTCAAAAATGTATACCATATATTTTTCACTAGCCATTGTACAAGGGGATGGAGATTGGCCTTCTAATGAGATATTTTCAAATTATTTTTCTTCTCTTTCCAAGAAACTTTCAAGTGTCTCACAACAAACTTCTATATTACTTGGTACTATTTTTGGGGTGGGGGTTTTGGGTAATTTTTTTTCTTTCTTATCTCTAGCTTGAGTCATTCATCAACACAAAGGAAATGAAGTTATATATATATATATATATATATATATATATATATATATATATATATATATATATATATATATNAAATGAAGTTATATATATATATATATATATATATATATATATATATATATATATATATATATATATATATGTCATGAAAAGGATTTGAAGATACTCCAATTGAATTCACTTGGGATTTTACACTACAAAAATTCTATAGTGAGGTTGTCCTTGTGTCTAACCATTTCTACTGTTCCAAGTCACTAAAAATAAAATAAAATGATATGATGTGCAATATTTTATCACCTCCACAACAATGACGCCAAAACGTGGAAGGCCACAAAATAGAAACAATAATTCTACTCCCTACTTAGCTTCTTACTTTAGTTTTCAACCCGAATCTCTTACAAACTTTAGAGGTTCTATACAAAGTATATGCAGAGTGAAATAACAACCTCCTAGGTCTAAAAATGGTCAAGGGGATTAATGCATGAAATATTATTATAACTTGTGTAGGAAATATGAATTGCATGAATAAAAATTTAAGCAACTTGCATGAATGGAATCACACCAAATTGAAAAGTAGCTAATTTATATGAAGTAAATAAATTTATTCTAATTGCATGAAAATTAACACATTGAGCTGAAATTGATTACAAAAAAAGGAAACTATTTTGTTGCATGAACAAAACGAACCTAATTACATATATCCCTTGATCCAACACTAAGACATGTTGTTATATTATTAACAGATATTACCCTCATGAAAAGAGATGTAATGAATGCGAGAAACTTTAACTAAAACTGTCCTACATGAATTTTCTACAAGAACTATGACAGTTCTATAGGAAATGTAACAGTCCTACAAGAACTATAACAATCCTTGTTACACATTATTTTTGTCACCCCTATGACCATTAATGATGTACACCTATCCTTTGACTTTATAAGGATTAATTTCCCTAATCCCTGAAGAAAAATGAAGACCAACTTTCCCAGAGAGATGAAATTCTATTTTCCTTTGTAAAAAACCCTGTAAAGAAGGATCATCGCACCTTGCTCAGTGTTAAGGGTGAAACAATATAGGATCGATGCAGGTTGCACCAAATTGGCCTACGACATCATCACAGTTTTCTTAGTGTTAAGGGTGCAACGATCGCCCGTACGAAGGAAAAAAGAGAAACTTCTCGACGCTTCTAGAGTAAAATCTTCGAGGGTGAGGTGGAATCCAATCGGTTTGGATCTGAGTCACATCGCTATTCTAGTGGGATCATCCTAGCCTCCTCACTCTATCCTTTTCATCTTATAAAAGGAGGGGAGTTCTCATGGGGAAATTCATCTTTGAGAATATCTTTTGAGAATGGGTAACGAGTTAGTAGATTTTTGGCTTGAGAATTATCAGTTGAAGGGATTATGATAGGCTTCTGATTTATGTTGTCAAGATAGATTGTTAGTATCTTCAAACTTACAGTCTCCGAACTCGTTGGAGAAGAAGTGTGTGGGAAGCAAGGAACTGTTGGAAGGAACCTGAGAACATCAAGGAATCTAGTTGTATATTTCTTCCACATTCTTTAATACATATATACTTTTTATTTCCTATATGAACTCTATTTGTCCATATTGTATGATTCCTTGATCACGTACATAGTTTCATATTGAATAGACTATGTTATTCTTATCTTTGTTGGCTTTTGTTTCTTTGTAGATACTTCTCCATAACCCTTACGATTGGAGATTTTAGGTCTACAAAATTTAAAAGATATGTTTTGGATCCTCTTCTTATTTGATATCTGAAATCTAAGGAAACTTTAGTGTATTGTTTGTTTTTTTCTAGTTTCAGGGTGAAACTAGGGATATTAGTTCATGTCTGCACTTACCGATTTGTCCGATAACAAAATTGGTGACCATACTGGGGAGACCAGATTTTTGTTTTCCTAGTTTGTCTTTCTTTCTTGCTTTGATTTCCTGGGTTCTATTTTTTGAGTCACACGGAGATCCATATTGACTCTCTGACTTTTGATGTCACTGGGAAACGTTCATGGTTTTTATTTTTTCATTTCTCCCTTGATCGACTCACCCTGCTTTGAGAGGAAATGCAACATTGTCGCATTGTGGTCTTCAGTGACCTGCGATGATCAGGATTGTCACACTGGATTCGTCTTACAGCCTGTGACAATTGTGAAAAAAAATAGTTTTTGGTGGTTTTCCTTGCCCAGATATGAAATATGGTTTTGGGGTGATTTGATTATATTTTGGTTACAGTCTTCTTGACATTGTTAAGTTTTTTTTTATCCATATTTGCTTTGTTTTAGCTTGTTTTATTATGAAATATTTGTTATCTCTTGCTTTGAGTTTCTTTCAATGACAAAGTTTTTTCTATTCTGAATTATTTAATGAAAGAACTCTTATTCTTTGTATTGAATAGTTCAGTGTTTGGGTTGCTTTGTTTTTAAAGATATTTTCTATTTCTTTGGGGGGCCAAGAATCGTCTATTGGTGTACAGTCTCTTTGGATCATTTCTTGAGGATCTTGATATCGATGAGTTTAATAAAATTTTGGGACATAGTGCATCTAGGAATGATAAACGTTTTCTCCTTCTCGTAATATAGCTTTCATCGAAGTGAAACATTTTCATTCTCATTTCCTTGCATTATTTAGAGTCGGTCAAAACATCATTTAGTCCACACCATTTCCCTCTTGAGTAACAACAACTTAATAAAATTTACGCGTTAATTAAAATCTACCTAGAAACTTTTATTTCTAGGGCTCTTTGAAACCTACATTAGATTAGTTGTAGAGATTTGGAATAGGTGTGAAAGATAACTTTCCAAATATGTAAACAAACATAGAATCTCGATTTAGGGAGCGGTGAAATC
Organism: Picea engelmannii; assembly: GCA_009831015.1. Taxonomy (NCBI): domain Eukaryota; kingdom Viridiplantae; phylum Streptophyta; class Pinopsida; order Pinales; family Pinaceae; genus Picea; species Picea engelmannii. The sequence goes on from ML814707.1 coordinate 124,144, forward strand.
CATTTACTACATTTTGTCCTGGGAAGCCCTTCTCATACAAGGGTCAATCACGAGGTCACATTAAGGTCAACAGAGTTACTAACCATGCTTTGTTGGTCTTGGTCCAGTGGTTGCACATATTAATGGAGGTCACTTGAGAAAACAACCTTTTGCGGGCCTTCTCAAGCCGATATTAGGATTAGTTACCCTGCCCTTGCGCATATATCAGAATGTCGATTGTTTCCCCAACCATCATTGTTGTATTTGGTAACCTTAGTCGCCTTTCTTTAGGGTTAATACACAAGGTGATGGTGAAGGAGAAATTCTTCGTTGTACCTAGAATCGACGTTGGCCAAACTCACTCGGGCTCCTTGGAGGGTAAATACAAGTTTATTGTGTGGAATCTTGCACCAAGGCATAATTATGTTAAGTAGGTTGTCAACGTAAGTTTCCCACCCCCTCTATATCATCCCCTTCTTACATTGTTCCTGCGATGTTCGATTTCATCACCAACTAGTGCATTCATTGTGAGAAGGTTTTGTTTGCTTGCATGCTTCCTATATTTTTAGTGTTTGTTGTTTGTTTTCCCTAGAAGACTCTAGGCTGGATCTATTTTTAATGGAATCATTTCTCAGAATGAACAATGCAGCAACCCTTTCTCTGGGGGAACCTTTTGTTTTTCCTTCTTACGAAAACGTTGGTCCTCCTTACATCGCTACTTTGAGCCTTCCAGGTCTCACAATTGGATTATCGGTATGGTTGTTTTCCACTCCAGTAATCCTGAATGAAGAAAGTGCTTCGGTTGTAAGCACTTCCCCCCAAGACAATCAACCTCACGTTGATCCTTCACATTCTTCATCAGTAATATCTTCTTCTCCTTCTTCACTTGCAAGGTATTCTTTTGTTTCATCTTCTTCGCCTAGTGAAAGATTTGAAGATAGTAACCCTGTGGATAAGAAGCATAAGAAAATGAAGATTAAGAAGAATAAAAATAAGTAAGGGTCCAAACTTCCAACCACTTCCAAAAATGTTGGAAAACAACTAGTCATTGATAATCGTGCTGAGAGTGTTAATGATGCCAAGATCACCCAAAAAACACATAAGCCCAAGTACCCTTGCAATATTTGTAAGGGTATCCATCTTCTTAAATATTTTCCTGGTCTATCCAAGGTCCTAGAAGTATGGTCCACAGCTCCTCGCCATCCCATGTCATCATCCTCTGAACAACATGGTGATGACCTCCCATCAACTAGTCAGGATATCGTTGGGAAGAATAAAAATATAGTCAAGTTCCCGTGTAGGCTATGTGGAGGGAGTCATCAAACTCACCTTTTCCCTCGTATGGACGAAGCCTCAAAATCACTGTAAGACATGATTGTTTCCCAACCTCAACTTCTGGTTTCTTTCCACATGCTTACTCTCAACCACCTATAGTTGATGGAATGATCAATCCGGTCCCTTTGTTGGTCAGTCTGGTTGATCAAGTATTCAATCTGCTCATCTCCTTAGTTGAACCAATTAACAAAGTGGTCGATCCAATCCCATCCTCGATCAATCCCACTCTCTCGTTAGAGAGTGAAACCCAAGCAGTCTATCAGTTTCCATCCGTCGACCCCATTCTCCCCTTGGCGAATGAAACCCAAGTGGTTGGTCCGATCTCGTCATTGGTCAATCCTATTCTCCCACTATAGAGTAAACCTGATACTACCCACATTTTTCTCGTTGATAAAGAATCTACCGTGCTAGGGAGCATTCCTCCTTCTCCCATGGAACCCCCTCCAAGTAACGAGGCCATCATTTTTTATTGGGGTGCGCTAACTGGACCTTCTCTCCCCTCTCACATTCCTTTCAAGATAATAGTATAGTTTTGTGTTCGGGATGTTCCTCAAATGCTGATAGATGAATGTGTGTCCATTAGTATTTTTTCATCTATTTCTTAGCAAGCTTTGGGTTGTCCTCAGCTTGCGTCGGTTACCCAAAATTTGTTATCTTTTAACAGAAGAAGCAGTCACCCTTTAGGAGTCCTTCCTCAATTTCCCATAAATTTGGGAGGGAAAATTGTCTTTATTGATTTTATGGTAGTCCAAGACGCCTTGGATTTCGATTTACTCCTTGGGAGAGATTATTTCTATTCCATGAAAGATATCATGTCTTCTCTTTTTCGTGTGATATATTTCCCTCATGATGGAAGAATTGTGACTATTGATCAACTTTTGTTCATTGGACCTAACTTGACCATCAACTCAATCACCTCCCTAAAAACTTCTTATATTCATATGATATTTCCCCTGCCACAAGTCAATTATGTGGCATTGTCTCCTAGTCCTTCAGCTGCCGATGAAAATGAGCCTCTCATTGTAAGCTCAATCTCTTATGACTTGGATCCAGTAGTTGAAAAGCTGATCTCTTCGATAGGTCTTTTAGATATCGATCCCCTTACCCCTGTCGTGGCCTTCGACATGTGTTCCTTCCAAAGCGTTGTTCGTTCGTCCAGTTAATATCTCTTTGAAGCCATGACCGAGTTTTATCCCTTGACATGGTGTCCTTCCGGAGCATTGTCCTCTTGGAATCCATGATCAATAAGAGAGAGTTGAGCATGGTTTTCTGATTTCAATCTCATTAAAAAATGAAACCATCTTTGAGAATGGTTTTCTAATTTCAAGATCATTAAAAAATGAAACCATCTTTGAGCATGGATTTCTAATTTCAATCTCGTTAAAAAATGAAACCAGATATGAGGATAGTTTTATGTCTCTGTGGAAACCTCATTAAATAATTAAATGAATCTTACGAGGATAATTTTTGTGTCTCTATGGAAACCTCGTTAAAAAATGAAATAAAGGTTACAAGCATATTTCTTCTCCTATATCAATCTCGTTAAAAAACAAAACAGCTTGTCTTGAGCATAGTTCTTGTTTCTGTGTCAAGATCATTAAAAAATGAAACAAATATCTGGGGATTGAACTTGGATTCTCGAGAATAGTTTTTATTTTCTGTGGAAATCTCATTCAAAAATGAAACAAAGGTTTGGGGATTGAAACTAGATTCTCAAGCATAGTTTTTATTTTCTGTGGCAAGCTCGTTAAAAAATGAAATAGATTTCCCCCCTCTTCGATTGAGTCAAGTACTTTGTTACGTATAGTATTTTAAGCTTCATTTCATCTGCATGTTCCATTGGATGAAATGAAGCGTGGGGGGGGGGGAATTTTTATATCCTCTGGAATTCATGCTAAATTTAAGCCGCTAGCTTCTTAAGCTGGGGCAAAAGTACCAACCTTCCCTGGATAATGCATTGGGAAGTCGCAAGATAATTTTCTCTAGTTTCAATCTTTTGTAAAAATGAAACCTACCTCAAGCATAGTTTTCTCTGGTTCAAGCTTGTGTAAAAATGAAACCACCTACATCAAGCATAGTTTCCTCTGGTTCAACATTGTGTAAAAATGAAACCAGGTCCAAGCATAGTTTTGTTTAGTTTTAAGCTTGTGTAAAAATAAAATCTATCCCAAGCATAATTTTATTTTGTTTTAAGCTTGAGTAAAAATGAAAACAATCTTGATCTTAGTCTTTGTTCATTCTCATGCTCATAAATACCTGAGAATGTAACCGATTATACTGTTATCACTTTTTAGGACTTGTAAAGGTTATACGAAAAAGGAAACCCCTGGAGTTCTCTTTAATCTCTTTTCAGACTCTCTAAATATAAAAATATTGTTGAGCGATCTTGTTGTCATTCACGCTCGTTAAAGTGAATTAGAAAGCACGCCATCTGTTGAGCGGTATTTTATCTCTTTTTCAGTCTCATCACACTAATTTACAAAAAAATAACACTCTAATCAAGCATGATTAGAATAAGTTATGAAGTCCTCTTTAAGTTCTTTTCAAACTCCATAAATATGAAAAGACCATTGAGTTTACTTTCTTTGGACTCATAAAAAAACATCGAAAGGCCCATATGGGATCGAACCACTCCTTCCTAGGGTTCATTAAACATACTCTGAGGGACTCATCTGAAGGATGAGCTTACAGTTCAAGCATATGTTATCCTCCTCAAGCTTGTGAAAAAATAAAGAGGTACTCCCAGAAATGGTGGGGGGAAATTGGGAAAGAAAGGTGTTTAAACCTGTATTCTATGGAAGTAAGTCTCTCTTGAACATGACACCCTTTCACTCACTTTGTGTTACGGTTGGAAAAATATGCTTGTCTCTTGATCATACTCCTTTATAAGATTACAATTTGGTCTGTGATCCTTTTGTTGAGTCAGTGTTGCCAAGATAGTTTTTGTGTCATCAATATGTTCAAAGAGAAGTTCAACTAGGAAATAATTCTATTGTATCGACCATTTCTGTAGTCCTTAAGCCTTCTATTGCATCGACCATCCCTAAGCCAGTCCTGAATCACTTTTTACTCTGGTCTACTTCAAATCTTGTTATCTGTTTTGTTTCATTGATGGGGGATACATTAAGGCCCTCTTGTGACGAGTCTTTTCCTGTCGACTTCAACTCATTATCCAAGAATTAGACTTAGAAACTAATTGGTACCTTGGCACTTGCATGCCTCAATGGCAGGTTTCCTTGCTTTTGACAATGGGTTTTCATTATTGACCCCTGATCGAGAGATTCCGCCAATTTTTCAACTTCAACTCACAAATTCGCACCGGTTGGATTGTACTAGTGTACCTTGGGATTTATTGACATTAATGGTGATTTCCCTCAAACTTGTTACTGGTATACACTAATGACCAATAATAAAGTGGTTTCTACGATGTTCGACTTCAGCACATGTATTCGCATGGTTAGATTCGTACTATAGAGTGGTGGAGATGAAGACCCTGGATCTTTTTTGACATATTTAGTTTGCATTGGAGTATATTCAGATTGTATTGTTGCATAGATCCACAATGTATGTCTCGTGGCTATGTTCAAATTTGAGTCTTTAAGACATAGATCCACAGTGTATTTTTGGTGGCTATGTTCATATTTGAGTTATAATGGCATGGATCCACAGTGTATGTTTGGTGGCCATGACCTGTCTTAATTCACATGGATCTTTGCATGTCAGCATTTATTCTTTGAGTCACTTGTATTATGAGTATGGGAATTCATACCTCAGTGATGATATATTATTGTACTGTATTTTCCCTTTTTTTTTGGCAGGTTTCCAACCGACATGTTCCTTGTTCCCAACACACACTCGACAAAATATTTCATCTATCACTCTGTTCTAAATTCATACTTTGCGGGGATTTATGTCACACATTATTTTTTTCACCCCTATGATTATGTACACCTATCCTTTGTCTTTAGAAGGATCAATTTCCTTAATCCATGAAGAAGAATGAAGACCAACTTTCCCAGAGAGATGAAATTATCTTTTCCTTTTTTTAAAAACCTATAAAGAAGGATCGTCGCACCTTAATCAGTGTTAAGGGTGTGATGATCTAGGATTGACGCAGGTTTCACCATAGTGGCCTACGACATCATCGTAGTTTGCTTAGTGTTATGGGTGCGATGATCGCCCGTACGAAGGATAAAAAAGAAGCTTCTTGACACTTCTAGAATAGAAGCTTAAAGGGTGAGGTAGACTCCGATAGGTTTGGATCTAAGTTGCATCCCTATTCTAGTGGGATAATCCTAACCTCCTCACTCTATCCTTTTCATCTTATAAAAGGAGGGGAGTTCTCATGGGGAAAGTTATCTTTGAGAATAGCTTTTGAGAATGGCTAATGAGTTAGTAGAATTTTGGCTTGAGATTTCTCAGCTAAAGGTTTTATGATAGGCTTCTAATTTATGTTTTCAAGATAAATTGTTAGTATCTTCAAACTTACAGTCTCAGAACTCGTTGGAGAAGAAGTGTGTGGGAAGAAAGGAATCGTTGGAAGGAAACTGAAAACATCAAGGCATATGGTTGTATCTTTCTTCCACATTCTTTAATACATATATACCTTTTCTTTCCTATATGAACATTATTTTTCCATATTGTATGATTCCTTGATCACGTACATAGTTTCAGATCGAATAGACTATGTTATTCCTTTCTTCGTTGGGTTGTGTTTCTTTGCAGATACTTGTCCATAAGCCTTATGACGGAGTTGGGATCACATTGGTGAGGTTAGGTCTACAACATTTAAAAGGTATGTTTTGGATCCTATTCTTATTTGATATATGAAATCTAAGGAAACTTCAGAGTATTGTTTGTTTTGTTCTAGTTTCGGGGTGAAACTAGGGAGATTAGTTCATGTCTGCACTCACCGATTTTTCCAATAACAGTCCTATAGGGAACTTCTACAGGATGATGAGAAGAGACCTTAGAATCTTGTTAAAAATTTCTAAACTACCGACAAAGAGAAATTATGGTGCAATGAAATGTGAGTGAGGTTCTTTTCCTTGAAAAGACACTCTTGAGAACTCCAATGGACTCTCAACCACTTATACAGGAAAACCTGTTGAAAATTATAATTTTCTAACAATATGAACTATAGTTATAAATTGATGTGCATATTTATCTAATATTCCGAGAAAAATCGATAAATTGAAATAAAACACACTAACATGAAAAAGAAATGAATAATGCAAGATGGTCCTTGAGCCCTCGTGAGTGGGACCTACCCAAGAAGTGAAAGGAACCTCTAAAAAATATAATAATATGGAAACAAAATCATCTGTATTAACCAATATCAACTATTACATCAGGCAGTAGAGCTCCAAGTCTCAAACATCTTACTAAAAAACTAGAATGCAGTATTAAGATATTTGATTGTCTTCCCCCTTTATCTCTACATTGGAGGCCTACATATGCAACTTATAACTTGACCTTTGTCCTTGGATCAAGGAGGAAATAGGGGGGAAACACATCTTTCTTTATATTTTCAAGCTTCAGTCTACATGGAGTGGTCATAAATGTACTAGCAGCGCATCTGGAGGTAGGTGGGGGACAAGGTTCTTAATTCTCTCCCCGCATTAGGACCTTCCTCTTCCCATGGGGAGTTTGACCTACTTAATTGGTGCTACACACACACACACACTTCATCATGGATATTAGACCAAAAAGGTACCATTTATTAAATTCCATCCCCAAAACTATTCATTTAGACAACATAAAAAAAAATCCACAATTACTATTAAACATGGTTAATTTAAAGTTTTTTATTAGGTGTATCATGGTCAAAATGTATCTGTCATTGGCCTTTTATATAGGCAATGTCGGGGCCCATTAGAGGCTACATTTCTTGGATCTAGTTTGTGAAGTTCATTTCTTCTTATTTTGAATGTGACACTCACTATCTAGGATGACTAGAAAAATTATGCCAAATAGGCACACTTAGTGAATTATTACATACTTTGAGAAATTTCCAATCTATGCATAGGGCCTATTTTATTCCTTTCGAATGTTTAATAAGTAGTACCAAGGAGTAAATTCATGCCTAATTCATGATGTAACAACTAACCACATGGTTGGAAAACTGTGAAAGAGTTAAATAATTCAATATGCTGATCAATACTGAAACCAAAATACCTCCATGCACTACTCACACTATCCCTCCAGTGGCAAATTACCCTATCCCCTCCACTTCTCAGCCATTGAGATTCCAAGAATTTTCCTTGGAAGAGATGGAAAATTGATAATGCCTTATAATTTGATCTAATTTTGATGAGCTATATTTGAAAGGGAACAAATGTAAAGAAAACAGATTATTTCAAATGGATGCATTCCAACAAGAGCACTCAAAGTACATCTCAGTTGAAGACACACCTGAACCAAAATTGGATGACAAAACCACTCTTAGGGAAGAAGAAACCACCTTGCAAGAACCTTGTAGGGAACTCTAAATTTCTCTTCATGCCTTATCAACATTTTTGGAACACAAACTTTTAATTTGATTGGTTACATCAAGAACCACAAAGTGATTATTTAGATTTATAGTGGAAACACCCACAATTTCAATCATAGGAGAGTGGCCAAAGAAACATGTTGTTGTGTCTATTCCATACCTAATTTTCCAATTATGATAGATAAAGGTGGTATGATGAAGTGTGGTGGTCAATTTGAAAATGTGAAAATTCAAATGGGTGAGTATCATCTCAAATCTCACATTTTTTCTATTGAAATGGGTGGTTGTTTTTCAATTCTTGGGGTAGAATGATCATGAACTTTGGGACCTGTCACCATGGATTTAAAGGATTATGCATGAGCCTCACTAATAATGGGAATAAATATACCCTCAAATGGATTACATCTAGTTCCCCTAAAATTATTACTTCTCATAGTATGGATAAGTTACGAAAGAAAGGACACTTAGGGATTGTTGCATAGTTAAATGCATTAAAAGTAATGGACACCCCTCCATAAGAGATCCAAATCGATTTTTAGTTGGTCCTTGCTAAACATAATCATGTATTTGAAAAGCTTTAGGGTTTACAACCTTCATATGGTGAGTATGTTAGGTTCCTACCCTAGCCTCCCTACTTTAAACTATATAGGATTTACATAATTGAGGTATGTAGCTATCCTCTTTAAATAGTTCCCTTTAGATAGTAGTGGATAGTTATTTAATATAACATGGTCCTATTTATTAAATAAGGAACAATAGGTAGTTTGTAATCATTAATATGACCATAAGTAGTTATGGTTTTTCTATTAAGAATCTATTTGAAGAGCTAGGATGTTATAGAATGTTTCGTTGAGTATTGTTGTATTTGGAACTTTTCTCATTGAAAGGTTTCCCCACCTTAAGAGACAAGTGAATATTTCCTTATTTCTTATGATTATCATAATAAAAGGGTATATTTTATATATCTCATATTATTTTTCTCTTTTATATAGTTTTCTACATTTATAATATCTGTATACCTAGTTTGTGTTTCATGTCTAAGGGTTAAGGAACACTACAAGTGGTATAAAAGATCTTTCTTGATCTAGCATGACTCTAGATTTTAGTAGAATTGTTTTTAGGATAGAGACATGTTTTGGCATCTATTAATAACATATAGATATATCATTTGATGGAAAAAACTACAGTTTGTTGGAAAATTGGTTTTCATTGATGTCAACCTTAGAAGAAGCCCTAAAGCAAAGCCCAGAATACCCTAAAAGTAATGATGATGTGTCCAATTCAAGAATCCTTGAAGAGCCTTGAAGGATCCTTGACACAACTATATATAAATCTAAATTGGTCTTCTTATGGTGTCAATTTTAAGCATGTCCCTCACGAAATGAGATAACATGTGGTTGTTTCCACAAGCCGACTTTGAGTTATACACAATGGATCCTTGAAGGAGCCTAGAAGAAGCCCTAAAACCAAGTGAAAAATCCCCTAAAGTGAAGTGAATAAGCCCATAAAACTAATATAAGAATCCCCTAAATCCAAGTGAAGAAGCCCCTAAATCCAAGAGAAGAAGCCCCTAAATTAAGGTAAAGAATCCCTTAAGGTTTACCATCCTTAAGGAATAGGTGCGATCCAAAATTTTGTGACCCTTGGTAGCATCCCCTCATGTGGAGAAGACTCATATAAATAAGAGGAGCCTAATTTGGCATTTGGATCACACCAATTTGACCTATCCAAGGAAGAGGAGCGAATTTCAACCTATAGGAGCGAATTTCCAAGGGAAGATGAAGTGAAAAAGGGAGAAATTACAAGGGAAGGTGAAGTCGTGTGATTTTTTGTTATAGGGTTTTCTTTGAAGGTCATATTGGCATTTTCAATATAAATTTTTTTCTAGAATGATTTAGATAGGGAAACTTAAAGGTGTTTCAGAAGATATAGAAAAAAAGCTTGGATACAAATTCCAGGTCTGTACTCATTACATGTTTGGAGTTACACTCAGTGGAAGTTGAGGTTTTTAAAACTAGGATTTTCTTGTTTAAAATGAGTCATCTTGCCATTTTCGCTATAATAGTTTTTCAAGGACAATTCAAGGAGAAAAAAATGGAGAAATTTTATATAACATATCAAATAATATTGGGTATAACTTTCAAATCCTGATTTATTATAGATACAAAGTTATGCTTGTTGGAAGTTAGGGTTTGTGACTAATCTAGAAACTAGTCCCAAATAAGTGTTCGAGATAAATTGGTTATATATGAAGCTTGGTAGGTCCAAATTGAATTAAACTTGTTGAATTTGAAGGAGCAAAGATCCTAATATCTAAGGACCAAGTTTGAGAATCATAAATGGAAAATTTAGCTCATGGAAAATCTTACAATTTTGCATATTTGAGGTACAGTTCTAAGCAGTTTTGTATGTAGATTTAAGAAGTGATTTTGGAATTGTATTTGAAGGTTGATTTTATCCTATATCATAATTTAAAATATTCCAAAGGGATTGGTGTATCCTTCCAATAGGTGCTAGAAAACTTAGGGAGTGGGTGCTTCCTTCAAGTTGGTGGTTGTAAAATCTTGAAACTACTTAAGAAAAGTTTCCATGGTTTTCTCCTAGTTGGGTTTCCACATAGAAATATGTGTCAAATGTGTATGAGTTTATGTGATGATGAATGACATGATTAATGGTTAATTTTTATGTAGTTCTTGAAGGTTAAATTTTTTGAAAGAACTCTATATTGATTCACCCCACCTCAATATTCTTGAATATTCTAACAATTGGTATCAGAGTGGGTTCCTTCAGGAACAATCTAACCACTGGAAGGAATATCATGGATAAGTAAGAAGAATTTACCAAAAATGGAACACCTTTGTTTGATCGATAAAATCATTCTTTTTGGAGCATAAGAATGAGATCATTTTTTATAGGCACGGGGATTTGATGTTTGGTAAGTTGAAGTAAATGGATATAGTGCACCATATTCTCCTCCAATAGATAATGTTGGGAAAAAGATGAGTGAATACAATTCAAAGGATATAAATGTCATTCTAAGTGGTCTAACAGGTTCATAATTTATTAAGGTTATGCATTGTGATTTTGCAAGGGAAATCTAGGACAAGTTTAAGAATGTTTATGAAGGTGATTCTAAAGTTAAAGGGGCCAAGATTCAGACTTAAATAGGACAATTTGAACATCTAAGAATGAAGGAATATGAATATATTGCAGCTTATTTTCTCTGAGTTGATGAAATTGTGAATACTATAAGGGGACTAGGAGAAAAGATTTAAAATTCAGTTACTGTGAAAAATATACTGAGATATCTCCCAATGAGATTTGACCCTAAAATATCAACTCTAGAAGAATGAAAATATCTGGCTACGTTGAGCATGGATGAATTACATGGAATACTTACAACATATGAAATTAGAAAAGAATATAAAAATCCATCTAGAAGAGAAGCAACTTTCAAAGCCTCCAAGAAGACAAGAAATAACAAGTCAAGGTAAAAACCCTGCTCCAACAATAGTGATGATTCAGATAATGAAGAAGAAGCAAACTTTGTGAGAAATATGAAAAGAGGAACCAACAAGTACAAAGGTAAGATTTCTTTCAAATGCTTTAATTGTGGTAAGGTTGCCATTTTTCTTCCAAATGTCCTTATGGAAGGGGTTCATATAATGGTGAAGAAGAATTTCCTAGGAAAGAAAAGAAGTATTAGAAAAGAGATAAAGAAAGAAACAAAGGAATATTTTTGAAAAAGAAAATACTCTATTCAAAAGATGATAGTTTCTCATCCGATGAAGATGATGATAGTGATATTGACTCAAGAAGAGTACTCTTCATGGCATTAGAAACTCAAGAGGAAACTACTGAAAAATAATGGAGACTCTAAAGAAAAAGGAGAATTGAATCTTGAGGAAGAATTGATCTGTGCCTTAAGTGATCTAATAATAGAAAGGAAGAAAAAAAACTCTTTCCTGCATCGTCCATTTTTCTTACAGAAATCAAATTTCTGACCAATCCTGTGATGTGCAGAACACCGGGTAGTGTTATAATCCTTCCATCTTTGAGCCTCAACTTGACTTTTCCTCTATCTATGATTTTGGTTGTCGAGTCATCACCTAGGAAAACATTACCTCCATCATACCTTTCATATTCATAGAACCACTCCCTATGGGGAGCCATATGAAAGGATGCACCTGAGTCAACCAACCATGCCTCATGATCCGCATGTGTTCTTGAAGAAGCTAAGTACACATCCCCTCCTTCTTCCTTGGAGGTATTTTCTTCTATATAAGGAGATTCTTCAGATCCCTTCTTTTTCTCAACTTTGGATCTACACTACTTCTTGTAGTGCCCTTATTTTCCACATCTCCAACATACCTTTACAAACTTTCTGGGAGATTTAGATCTACCCTTATACTTAGATCTCCCATTTGAGAACTTAGATATATGTTTTTCCTGGGAGCATCCTCTTGCAAATAATGAGTTTGTGCTCTATCCTTCCATATTATTTTGTGTCATCTCCTCCGACAACAAGCATGAAACCACTTCATCAAACTTCAAGGAATTTGTATTACTACCTATGACCACAACCAGACTATCCCACAAGTCTGGTAAAGAACATAGTAAACTGATACACTTATCTTCATATGAAATTTTAATCTCAACAGATATTAACTAACTTACCATAGCATTGAAGGTGTTCAAATGCTCTTCCGCCGAGTCTCCATCTCTCATCCTCAGGTTATACAACTTCTTTCTCGAGAATAGTTTATTTACTAGGGACTTAGACTGATACAACTTCCCCAACTTATCCCATAAATCCTTGGTTGTAGCTTCCTCTGACACATTCAGTAACACTGAATCTGAGAGACACAGTCAGATTGTGCTCTTCACTTTCTGATCCAACTTTTTCTAGTCATCTGTTGAAGTTCATGTAGGTGTATTACCTGGATCTACCATGATCCACTGACCTCTATTCACCAACAAATCTTCCATCTTGAGCTTCCACAAATCAAAACTTTTCCTATTAAACTTATCGATCTCCATTTTCGACTTGCTCGCCATTTCTTTTCACCTGAAAAATCAATACCACAGATCTCCCACTGTAACAAGGCTTATCACAGTCCGGAGCCAAACCCTTGACCCAAAGGTGTCCCCCGTAAGCCAACAAAGCTCTGATACCAAATGTATATTTTAACCTGTAGAATGTTTAGTGCAAACATATTTTTAGTAAAAGAACAGAAAAGATACAATGGAAAATACAAACATTACACAAAGATTTTTCCCCTGGAAACCCAAACCGGGAAAAACAATATATTCTATATTCATTCACTGTGATACATTGTTTACAATACAATATACATATAGGATCCAGCGACATCCAAACCCTAACCCAATGACTCGGATTAGTCAACAACCCTAATTCCTTAACTGGAAATAGAAAACCATCGGAAAAAACCATGTGCCAAAAAATCACCCAACAATGGACATGAAAATCGAGTCAACACGAAAAATGAGGCAAAAATGTGGCATGTTTCCCAAGGAAAAAAAAAATTCTCCCCCTCAAACCCCCCTGTGTGCCCGATGCAATGTAGACACTGCTACATGTGCAAAGAATATAACACATACCCAACATACTATAGGTGGGGTTGATCCCTCAGAGTCTATTTTGATAACCTTTTATCCTCATTAGGTTTATAATAGGCTCTCCCATCAAGTATTTTTCCATATCAAAGTGAAATCAATGGGGAAAAACATATTTTGAACCGTGGTTTATGAAGGATCCTCGACTTGCATCATGTATATGCCTTTTTGGAAGACCCTTCTCTCCTACGATCGACAATTTTGCAACACTGTTGAAAGCATTCGATGGACATATATTCTAGGCTCTAGCCCCACGGGATAATCCCCACCTTACCCATCAAGTTAGGTAGTAAGAATGTCTATGTTGTTGTGGAGGTCGTCGATTCACCTCTTGAGTACAACTTGTTACTCGAAGGAACTTGGTTCTACGAGATGACTACAGTTGTCTCATTGGTATTTAGGGTCTTATGGTTCCCTCGTCAAGGGAAAACAGTGACAATTGATAAAATTGCATTATGTACCCTAGACCTTGGATCCAATGCGGGGTATAATGTACCCTTTTTTGGTGATACCCAACAGTCTCACATGAGTTTTGGTGTGGGGATGTTCAAAGAATCTTCACTCATGGGAACATTTCCCCTTCCCCCACCATTGGATCCCTTGTGTTTGTTGATCCTTGGGTGGTATCTCATTATGAGGATGACAAATCATATGGAGATTACATGCCACTCATAGTGGTCGATATTGTCGATATTGGTCGAAATAACATTAGTATAAACTGTTACTTATCAATACATACTGTTACTTATCAATACCTCCATTCTCATATGGATTTTGATCAACCTACTCCATCCATATGGGTTTTTGACTCTCTGAGTTCACATTATTTCCTAGATATTGAGTTTCCTTTAGAAGAGGTCATATTGAAAGTCATGGCTTACATAGACAAGCCTAGGGAAGACAAGCAATTGTCTTGTCCGGATTAAAAACCAATGAGAGTTAGCATGATGAGTTGTGATCCAATATTGGGGGAATTTGTTGGGGAATTCAGTAGCCCTCCTAGGCTTGACCCTTTTTCTCCTTGGTTATTGGTTTTGGAACTTGCCACTGAATTCTTTGCTTCCCATTACATCGAAGATTTATAATTTGTACCCCCTTTACGTCTTTATGGGAATCATCAAGGAGCTATGATAGCTCATGAAACCATTTGTGATGAGTATATTTGATTGTAGAACTTCGTTAATATGACGCATGGCATCGACATGATAAGCCATATGATGCCAACATTGGCTCATGATTTCATTAACTATGAAAAATATCCTTGCATGAGTGGTGTGTTAGTTTTGTCACATACATAAGCAAAAAAATAACACTTGCATGCTTAGTTAATCCAGCTAATCAAGAAAGAAGTTTGTGAGTTGATTAGATAACAAAATACACATGAAACAAGGAAATAAAACCTAAAAACAACTAAGAAATAAATGTTAGAGAAGCTTGAAGAACTAGAACCATGAAAAGAAAAAATGACCAATATATAGCTACCAATGGATCAATATATTGATAGGCTAAACACCGTAGAGAAAGGAAGGGACTTATGAATCCCCTCTTCCTCCTTGGGAGGGCTCTTGAGTTCCCTAATAGAGAACTCTTCTCTTCATACAATGGAAAATGACAAATGGTGAAGAAATACAATGTCAATTCCCTCAAGAGGTGAGTGGAATGACCCTTGCTATAGTGCTTGAAGGCTTCAAAGAGAAAAGAGGATTCTCAAAGAAGAATTCTTGCAGCATAAAAATACCTTGAATTTCTTATTTTTTTATCACACCCATGGCACATATTTATAGCATCCATTCATGGCAAGATATAATTGGTTCATAGTGTGAACAAGGGGCCTTTTAGGGCACTTCCTAGACCTTGACTAGCCTCCAAGCTAGATTTCGCTCAGATATGAGTGTTAAATCATGTTGGGGGTTGGAATAGAAGTGGTTGAGAGGCCGACAAGATTCATAAATGTGTCATTCATAAGAGTGTGTGTCTTTTCTCGTAGACAACCACACATCTTGCACACGGTGTGTGTTGAGGGTTGTGTTAGCCTGCACACTATGCACACTCCCTTTGGTGAATCTGTGCAATTCAATTTTTGAACCAAGTGTATATTGTTTGCCTTTTTGATGGAGTTTGGTGTTGTAGGTGAAATAATTGTTGTTGGATTTTTTGAACCATTGTGTGCAATGTTGCAGATGATTTTTCAGTGATAATAGATGCCCTCTGGTGTGTGAGGTTAGGAGCATATGTATAGCTGAAATATATCAATGTTGATTTTTTTGAGAGTGCCATTGTAAGGAAGAGTGAAGAGAGGAACTGCAAGAGCGATCCACCGGAGGGAGAGGGAAAACTGTGGGACCTCTTGAGCACTCAACACACCCTAAATATTTTCAAGAGGTTTCTATCACTTTTGGGTACCACTTGTTCTTTGTTACTATATAAATTGAGTTCACTTTGGGGGATGGTTTTATTTTGTTTTGTTTTGTTTTCATGACTCTTATCAATCAAGTCAGAGTGTTTGTGCTTGTTACATGAAACCTCATGTCTAAAGGAACTTGACATCCAAACTAAGAATCTGCAACTAACATTGCACCTAAAGCGGTTTTGTTCGGCTTCGAAAAAATTCAAGCAGGTAAAGTGCCCACACAGTAAAATAGTCGCCCAACGTTGATGCACCATCGACATCGACATAAGGTGGATTGGGTTTGCATGAGTTATTCACCACAAGTTTCAATATATAGTTGATCCCCATCGACATCGGAAAAATACGGGAAGGATAGACATTGACAAAGGTCGTAAATAAATCATTGATAGCCGATGACTAATGCACTTTATCCGGGTCAGGGAAATCTAGAAAGGTTAAAACAATCATTTTTGTCTACGATAAACATGTCGTCGATCGTCAATCCTTGATAATTGTTGGCATCAACAAGATAGGATCGGGTTTAGAACGTCTATCTTAAATAAATTCTTGATTCCAATTAACATGAGTAAATGAAGACGTTGGTCTCAAGTTCCACATGTCTTTATCACGCAAGGGTGTCGTATGACCTAGTTTCATGCTGAGTCATATTAAGGTTCCCTGGGTCCTAATCACACCTTCTATTCAGATTTTCCATGTCATCTTTGTACGGAAAGATCGATAGGTTTCAGAGGTTTTGCAAGAATATATCAAGGAAAAGTATTCAAAGAATAACCTCGACCCCCGACTCAACAGTTGGACTAGCGAAACGATGGGATGTTTTCGACATGAGATATGATCATATTCTAAAATTTAATAGACCAGTTAATTCTTCATCCTGCATTTGTTTCTACCTTGTGCACTGATTGAACAATAGCAATTTGAAATCGTTGATAGGCCACGTTAAAACCCATGCCCACGTCATCAACCCACTATCCAATTTAAATTTAAACATCTATGAATATCTGGCAGAAAATTTAATAAAACCACTCATAAACTGAATTGAATGGTTGATGCGACAAGGTAAGTTCATCCCTATTTAAATCTCTAGAACGGTTTTGAACAAATTCATTTTGCGCACAATTTTGAATTCTAGAGCATATGAAGGATCAAATCAAGCGTCTTGAGACTGTGTTCATCCTCAAATTATCAAAACTAGGTTAAACAAGATGCATAGGTATGTGTTCAAGTTCGTCAATTCGACGATCATGATTTATATATGCATTTGATTTATTACACGGTCTCTAACTATGCTCTAGATGCAGGTAAAATGTCATCGAGAAATCCAACCACCAGACACTCACCGAGAGCACCCAATCTAAAGTAAGCTTAAGCAGGTGAAGGTTCTTCTCCTGGTACTGGGAGGAAGTTGGATTACACTCCTAGAGTAGATCTGGTCAAAAAAACCTCAACGAAGAAATCCTTTGTCCAACCTCCGGTCTTCGGTGATACAGAAGCAAGCATTGGATCCAAGGTAATGCTCCCACAGTGTGGGGATCTTTTTAACAGAATCAGCCAGGAGGAGTACCTGGAGTATATCCCACACAATGACCTGAATATAAGGGTGCTCGATGACCAGGTGTTCCCAAACATTCGACAGTCATATTTTCACATGGCAGCTAGCAGAACCCCTATTTTCCCTTGCATAGAATTTTTGAAATGGCTAATCGACCACACAAATGCACAGAAGTGTTTTATCAATGATGAGAATGGTGGGTGTGTCGAAGTTTTCCTCCCGAAAAAATTCCAGAAGTACTACAAACTCAGAAACCCAGAGGAGCGACTAAACACAGAATCTGTGGTGAGGTTCTGTGAATTCCTTGACACCAACCGATTGATGGCCTCATGGTGGAAGGAGGACAAGAATTTTACTAACCAAAGGAATGGTTGGTATGGGATGGTTAACTTCAGAGAGCCATACATGTATTTTATGGCTCTCATCTACCAGCTATATGGAGAGAAGTACTTCTCCAAGTTTTCAGAAGCATGGATGCCCTTGGCATACACAATGGCGATCTTTGAGAGTAGCTTCAACTGGGGAGCGATAATTTCCAAACAATTGAGAATCTATGTACAACAGGCTTAGATGTCGAAAGAAGGGGAAGCACCTGCTTTCCACACGACCTCATACCTGCTCGATGTGATCTGTCGAAGAAATGTGTTCGCCAACATGGATTTGAGCTGGCATGTTGCGGAGCTCCCTGTTCATGGTTATTTCAACATATTTTGGGAGAAGAGGTATAAAAAATCCTATGCACTCATTTGTAATGAACTCATCACTCATATTCATTTTATCGTGTTTAAAAAGGAATGCCCAAGACTATCCGCAACAACCAATAAAATGGTAGTGAAGGTAGGCCATTGGTATTTGGATGAACACTCAACCTATATCAGAGTGTTCGGGGCCATCGGAGCGCCACATATACTACCTGCTCACATCCCAGACCGGCTCATTTTGGGATAAATCTTCTATCAGACTATCTTGCAAGGCTATACCACCACATTAGTCAAGGACAAGAAGCGATCTTTCATACCATACGGTTTCCATGTGGGGTTCTATATGGTAAAGGACACTGCTCAAGCCAAACAATAAGGACTGAGCCAAATTGACTTCAAGTTCCCGATAGGATGATTTTGCAAGAATGACCCTAAATTCATGGTCCTCCAACATGCTTCACAAGTATCATCACGTTGGCCATACACGCATGACAAATTTGAGTATGAAATTTTCATAGAGTGCACTTAGGACTAGGAAGAGGTAGTACAGAGGATGGCCAACCCAAATATGACTAGGTTCAAGGCCATGAGCATGGACAAACAAGTGGATACAATAGAGAAGTCAGCTCAAGAGGCCCTCAGAGCTCAGGAAGAGATCAGAGCGGCAGAGATTACAGAGGCACAAAGAAGAGGGTTTCTCTTGCTAGAAGGGGCACAGAGAGTCATTGATCAGTTGCAAAATTAGCTTGATATTATAGAGAGGTCGAGGATTCCTGTTGAATACCCAATCGAAAGAAGAGGAGAGCCAAGTGTCTTGGAGCCAATACAACTTGAATAAATCATTGGTCCATAAAACCCTGAAGTTCCACCACCACAGATCAGATCACCAGGGGGGATTTCAACCCAGCCTAAGATAGCTAGGAGATATGGAAGGACAATTGTACCAAATCCCTTGTTCGACTTAATAACCATCTATGATAATGAGGAGAGTTCAGAGGTGTCCTTGGTGACTCCAGTACAGATTACAGAGGAAAGAGAACATGAGAGAGAATGTGCTCCAGGTCCCAATGCTCCAATACATATCCTTTCGTAGAGCGACCACGAGGTCGAGAGTTCCTTAGAAACTGAGCTACTCAACATGTTGAGAACCCCAACGGACAAATCGAGGGATGAGCTAGGATCGGGTGGCCAAAAAGAGGAAACTCCACAGTAAGAAATCATAATTTCGACATCCGATTACCAAGTAAGTACCGAACCTACCCCTGGTTCTTCAATTTTGGCCAATACCTTACCAGCTGATGAGTATAAAATGGAAATCGAACCCTTGGGACATATGGAAGAAGTTCAAGAACCCATCCTAGAACATATACACACAATCAGGTGCCTGGGAAATACTAACTTGGGGAGAACAACAAATACATGAACCCGTTGATCAGGTCGTCGATATATAAGAAATCACCTGTGACCGAAAGAGGAAATCCATCATGAAGAGAACCACCAAGAAGAGAAGGCTTATGTTGGATAATTCGATTCTCATCACCATAGAGGAAAATTTTCTCAGCACGGAACACGCCAAGACGTCTGAGCTTATTGGCATCAGGATGGCTATCACAAATGCCACCTTGGATAGAGAAAGAAGAGATGAAAATTATATGGTCGTTGTGCTTAAGGAGTTGGAGCATCTGCGCCATTTGGAAAAATACTATCAGGACTCCACACAAGCCACGGTGTTTTTGAGAAGTGAGTTCCAAGATACTTATGCCAAATTCACGAATGAACAACATATTTTCACTGCATGTAAAGTCAAATTTCAAGAAGACACCCTTATGGCACTAGCGACCTACAAGGACATGGAAATATGGTATGGAAAGGCTCATCAAGCAGTGGAAATGATAGATTACATCAACGCAATTCAAAAGGGATGAGACATCGAAGAGCATGTCATTTGGATGATAAGAGATAGCATCATCGATTGGATCAGGAAAGCAGTGGAATATTGGGTGAAAATGGCCTAAGAGCCGTAGTGGGAGATTTAGGAGAAGTGGTTTGATTGCGAAAAGAGCTGGGAAAATATTAGTCGAGATATGAAAGGCACCGGCCTCCCAGAATTCAGCTCACCCAAGGACTTTGTTGAATTGCATGACATAGTCAAGCAACATGCAGAACAAGACTCGACATGGACTGCAAAGACAAAAAAGGTGGCGAGTGTTGGTCCGTAAATACAAGTTATTAAATAGCTGAAAGGGAATAAAAATTACTTCGCACAAATAAAAATTGCATTCACGATAAGAAACACACAGATTAGAAAACAAACATTGTCATCAATAGTGTATTCACTAGGTAGAGTATTTAATCCATATGCATAACAAGTTTAGACAAACTGATGTATTGATTTCTTCTCCCAAAAATCCCCCACCTACAATATCCAAAAACTACCTATTTAAAAGAGTTGCAGAGGCTCTCTTCCTTAGGGGACTAAGACCTAATTTTCGGTAATTGTTCATAGAACAAATTATTAACTTAAATAAGACCCTAGACTTAATCAACAAGAGTGGTTATTATCAAACAAATAAGACCACTCTTGTATCTAATCTAATAAAATGTTGGAATTAATCCACTGAAAACTACTACTGTCTTTGAGACAGAACTGATGCATGCATTGGAGGAACTAAATTGGAGGAAAATAAGACTTGGAGTGATAGAACAAAGCTCTGTGTTGAGTTATGGAATTCCTGCAAGTTGTTGGAGGCCACTAGGGACAATTGGTTGCATGGGCAGATATCTCTGTGAACAGGAGGTGTTCTTCTGAAGTGTTCTGGAGCCAATATACCTCGACCTAGGATTGTGACTTAATTATCTTTCTATGTCTGAGATTTTGAAGCTAAGTGCACTATGTTCCGACTGTAACTGGCCCTTCTCCTCATTTTATCTGTCATGAAATAGTTGTGAACAAGAAGACATGGAGGGGAGAATCCAATAGGAAAACCGGCATTAGTGGAGGTAATTGACGTGGATGCAGCTGACCTGGAGAGAGGAATCGGGAATGTGAGTGGAGGTGAGGTGGGGGTGACATGGTGACATGACATCATATAAGAAGGTGAATTCTAAGGTGGCTAAGGGTGGTTTGTGTCCACACCGCCTTTGGGCCCAAAATACCCTCTGAGATTCCACATAGCCTCCATGTGATACCATGCTTTCAATTTTGGCCCGCTCAATGGTTTTTAACACCCGAGCATGTTGCGGCGCCAAAATGAACCCTAGCCATTGATGTGGTTTGGTGTGATCTATGATCTGGGGTAGAAGGTTGATAGGTGGAGTGTAGGGAGTGGAGAGGTTGAGTGTGAGTGGGACACAGGTGTCGAGACAGAATAGGGGTGGTATATAAGTGGGAGGTGACAGGCGTGAGTGGAGGACAGGTGTTAGGTGGTGAGAGGAGCAGTATCAGGAGGCAATCCGACAGGATTCCAGAGGGGGTGGTAGGAAGTAAGTGGATTAGAGAGGGGGGGGTATGAAACCCTAAGGAGCCGCCACGTTAGGTAGGGCCCGCGACGAGGAAAACCACTTTCCCAGACACGCCCCCCCCTCATTGTTAAAGGTAGAAAGGTCAAGGGGGGTCCGAAAAACCATGAGGGTTATTGATCTGGAGAGGTGGGCCACTGCCAATGGATTTAGAACGGGGGTTAGGCACCTCGTGAAAAAATTTCTTGTCTCCATGTATTTGAAACCACAACTATACGGAAGTTGTAGATCTCTCCTGAATGTTAGATCTTCACCGTTGAAAGCCAATCTCATCACTTGATGTTGTGTTCCTTCTCACGCTTAATGAGTTTTTAATGGATTTATTGAACCTGCACAGATAAAAATTGGTGGACCTGCATGGAGTTCATTAGTGGTGAATGTGATGACAAGTGTTCGAACTCGAACCAGATAGTGTGATCCTTACTCAAGAGACAAAAACCGATGGTGCAACAATGTCAAAGGTGAACAAGGGCCATGAAAACAAAAATGGAGGGCAGGTTACACAAAACACAATAGAACTCAACATGATGGATGGATAGGGTATAAAAGATAAAAGGACATGGGTGCAAACCTAGGTACCAACATTGGCTCTAATTGGGGATATCTCATCCTTGTGAGGTGATAAGAACCGTACATCGGTGCCTTATCCCTTGGGCTTACATAATTTCTTTTTCCTTGCATTAGTTATCTTTGTTTCTGTTTTTCATCCCTGTACATCTGCTATTGTGCTTCAACCATGCATTTTATTGAACCAAGGACTGAAAATACACCCCAGTACCTTTATTGGGTTGTGGAGTCTTTATTCACACTGAAAATTTAAAAGTGCAGCTACACCCCAGTGCCTTTATTGGGATATGGAGTCTTATTGCCAATCAATTCTATAAACGAACTGAAAAATAAATGCTCGAATGATGATCTTTATTCAACACACCTCTAACTAATCAAAGCGACAATCAAAGGAAAACATCTATGGTACAAGAGGGACCTTCCCTCATCCTTAAGAAAAATAGTGTTTCAAGAAGCACCCATTTACTGGGCCTTCAAAGATCTTTGTATCATCTAGATTGTGTAGGATAAATGTGTTGTTGTTCAGAACTTCAACCACCTTAAAAGGTCCAAACCAGAGGTTGTCAAACTTACCATGCTTGGACTTGTTATCCCTTATGGCATCCCACCTCAATACCAGGTCACCTTTTTGAAAGATCTCCTTCTTGGTTTTCTTGTAAAAGATTGACTTGATCTTGTTCCGATATGCTTCTGTCCTCTGCTCCAGTGCTTCTCTCTTTTGTTTAACTTCTATAATCTGGAAGATTCTCCTTTGGATGTCATTAGGTTCCTCAATTTCCTCCTGCAAGAATTTTAGGACTGGTATACCAAGATGAGTGGGAAAAACATCATCTATGACATAAACAAGATGGAATGGTGAGGTTCCCAAAGACCTCTTGGTGTTGATTCTGTCAGCCCACAAAGCATACTTGATTTTGGAGTCCCAATATTTCTTGTTATCAGTCAGCAACTTCTTAATGATCCTGATGAGAATCTTGTTTGATGACTCTGCCAGACCATTTCCCTGAGGATAATAAGGTGTGGAATGTGTCAAGGAAATTTTATGACAGCCACAAAAGTCGATCATGGATTTGGACTTGAATGCTTGGGCATTGTTTGTTACAGGCTTGCTGGGGCAACCAAATCTAGCAAAAATATTAGTTTCTAGGAAATTGATGATCACCTTGTCAGTGGCATTCCTGGTGGGCACAACCTCAATCCACTTGGTGAAGTAGCTGGTTGAAGTGAGGATCCACTTGTGTTGTCCACTGGAGGGCGGATTTATCTCTCCTATGAATTCTAACCCCCATTGCTGAAATGGACCACTAGCAATGATAGGTTTTAGGGGTAGCGATAAAAAAATTGTTTTCCTACAAATATTTGACACTCATTGCAAGCCCTAACAATAGAAAACACACCAGAGAAGAGGGTGGGCTAGTAGTATCCTGCCCTTAGGATATTGAGAGTTGTGGCCTTCCAATGCTGGTGTCCTCCACATACTCCTCTGTGCATTTCTAATGTGACTTGCTTGGCCTCATTTTCATCAAGGCATTTTAACAGGATTCCAGCAGGATCTCTCCAATACAGATTCTGGTTTGAGATGAAAATTTGATGGATTTTAATGTGAGATACCTAGCCTTTGTCTTCTTCACATCTGGTGGACATTCAAAATGCTGCAGAAAATAGATGATGTTTTCATACCAAGGTGAAGAGGAGTAGTTTTCAAATACATGTAAGCTGTCTTGTCTAGGGTGTATGATGGGCACATCTGATTAGGTGAATATTTGATGCAATTATATCACCTTACAATTTGATTCTGATAGCAATTTGTCTAGTCCTTGCCCCTTGATTAGCTTGGTAGGCTTTATGTGTAGGTCATACTCTAGCAATTTGACAATCCATTTTCTTCTTTTTCCCTCACTGTCTGACTAGAACAAAATCTCTTTGACATGTTGAACAAATGAGATAGGGGGTGAATCAGTTGTTACCATGCTTAAACAATTATACCCATTTTAAAATCTTCACATAACACTCAATCACGATCACAATGATACAGGGAAGTAAGAACTAGAATATTAAACATCAATCACACACATGAAATACAGAGAGATGGATATTTCCTAAGGAAACCCATAAATGGAAAAACCTCTTCTTCTTGATATGATAAGTAATATTTATTTTTTTTACATTATCATTCTTATGAGCACAAACTCATTGTGAGGCTACCACCTCTATCTTGCAAGCTGCAACTTGTTGAGAGAACCAACTCTTTGGTTTCTCTATCACCCACTAGAAGGAAGCACCAACTCCCTGAGTGTTCCAGCACCAACTGGATGGAAGCACCAACTTCCAGTCACACGGGCACCAACCTGTATAACAAAGAATAGTAGTTCTCCCTTGCACCACCCTGCCACCCTAGTTTTTTTGGATATAACCAGATGGAAGCTACAACTCCCTATTCTTCAAGCACCCACTTGAAACTCTGAGGACACCAATCCTCCCAAGCACCTCCCAACCACCCTGAAATATAAAACCTTTGTTACTAAAACTTATTAGAGTGATACAGCGTTTATCTATAGCTTACCAGTGTCATCACTGTACTGTTGCATTGATATGCTCTGCCTTCATCAGTGTCTCCCTGCTCGCATTATTCTTTGAAATTTCTTTTCTTCTTCTCTGTCTCTGGCACGCACACCTATTCTCTCCTTTAGCTCCTGCACACATACTGTTCTTTTACCCGCATGAATCACTCTCCACAAAATCAACCTCCTCTTCTCTATTCTGCATATGTTTAAAATCCCAAGTCCTCTTCTAGATCATACAACTAACACTTCGTCCCCTCTGGAGATTACACTAAGTTTGTTCTTCATTCATGGTCGTTATGCCAAAAATCTTTGGCTTCCATGGAAGCTACAGTCTTCGACGCTTTTCCATATGTCAATCATCTCTATGATGAGTCTTCATACCACTAACAAATACCTCGAGACTCTTCAGCTTCTCTGGAAATTAAGACTCTTCATCTTCTCTATCGATCAACCTGAAGCCTCTTTGAATTATCTGTGTAGAAACAATCAGTGGTTTCTGGAAATTCCCCAGAGATCCTTCGCACACTCATTCTCTTAGTGCCTTTTTCCCTTTCTATGAAAAACTGCACAGTGGGCACTAGCTCTTCTAGATAATCCCCTTCCTTTCACGCAACCACCAATGGTGACCAAGCACCTAACCAATAGTCATTTCACAATTTCGCATTTCGGGTGATCAACTGTGAGTCACCTTGGTTTTCCCGATTCGTGAAACTCTAAAATGGAGCCTAGCACCGCTAGCTCCTTCCCTTCTCTTCTGCTAATGTGACCACTGGCTATGACCACAGGACTATGCCAAAAGGCACTTTGCGATTTCGCACTTCAGGACATTGCAAACTTTGTGAATTCGCTCACCTATAATCTCCAAATTCCTGATCCCTGAATCAAAGAATTTCTTGAGACCAGCTCGACGGTCCTCAATTCCCTTGCAATCAACAACTCAGATCAACTTCATGACTTTGCATTTCACGACTTTGGAAAACAACTTCCTTTGTGCTTCCAGATTCCTGAACTCCCGATATCCACGAGTGCCAAATAGATGGCTCACGCTCCTCAGTGATCCAATGGTCTAGATCTCACTTTCGAAAATTCTCACTTCGTCCTTCGTCGTGCCAGATCAACGGTCCAGAATGCTTCCTTGAGAAACAGCTGTGATCAATTTCTGCATTTTGGGATTTTTCATTTCGTGATGTCGAAGGTTAGAGAACCTCTCTTCTTCTGAGTCTCGATTCTCTGAATCCTGATCTAGATCAAAAACCCACAGATCTCTATGGTTCAATGGTCTAGATCTCATCAAGATTTTGCATTTTGCAATATCTGCGAGCTACTCGACATAGTTCTCCCGATTCACAATTCTGTGAAACTACTCATTTGCTGCCACGTGTCCTCTGGATTGAACATCTTAGGTCATTTCGTGAATTCACATATCATGATTTCAAGGGGTTAGAGCACCTCCTTCCTTTGAACTTTCAGTCAACGAAATGATGATCTTTCACCACGTGTCCTCTGGACGATGGATGGTTTCAATGACTTCGGAAATTGTCTCTTGCACTTTCCTTAGGATCCAACAGCTATTGGTCTATGCACTTAGACCAACGACTAAGATCGAATCTCCTCATATGTGCTTCCTCTGGTCACTGGACTCTGATCTAATGCCCACGATGCTCCTCAATCCACGATCGACGACCCACGTCGTTCCTCCTCTTGAGCTTCATTTTGCCTGACTTGGAATAATTTATAAGTGCCAAAGGCCTCGACCTTTGAACCTTCTATGAGTCCTGATGATTTGGACCTCGTTTGGGATTCTGTAAAGTGAAAATATCTATCTCTTCTGAGCTTGCTCTTATGTGTCTTCACTGTTGTGTTTTCCATGCACACTCTGCTTGTAATCCTGTCAACATCGCTATGCCAACATCATTTTTGTTCTTGTTCCATCGATGCATACTCTAATATTTCCATCAATGACAAGCACACTCAATCTGTAAATATGCCAACAAGCATATCTGTGAATATGCCAACAATCTCCCCCTTTGGAATTGATGGAAACCCTGAACAACTGCATTGTTCTACTTAGATCCCAACTGTAGAATCCAGAACACATTTTCTCCCCCTTTGACATCAATGTCAAAGAAAAGATGTTCCCCCTGATCTGTTGCAGTATTCTTCAGAGGTATCATATATTCAACCAACACAAACTCCCCCTGATAGGATGGAGACTCTTAGGTTGACAGTGAGGTCACGCCCAACTTCTGGTATAGATACTCAAACTAAGCTTGTGCAAGCGGTTTAGTGATGATATCAGCAATCTAATCTTTGGATGGAATATAATCCAAAGAAACCACAGATTTGGTTACATGTTCCCTCAATAAGTGATACTTCATGGGTATATGCTTGGTCTTGGAGTGGAAGACAAGATTCTTTGACACACTAATTGCATTGGTATTATCACAATGGATTTGAATCGGTGCAGTATAATTTATCCCCAAGTCTGCAAGTGTCTTAATCATCCACAATACTTGGGTACAGCAAGTGGCAGCTACAATGTATTCAACTTCTGTAGTTGATAAGGAAATGGAACCTTGTTTCTTTCTCAACCACGCTACTAGAGAATATCCTAAGAAGAATGCACCTCCACTCATGCTTTTCCTTTCTTCCACGTAGTTAGACTAGTCATCATATGAATAGACTGATAGTTGAAAATTTTGATTCCTAGGATACCATAGGCCATAGTCCATTGTTCCTTTCAGGTATCTGAATATCCTTTTGACAGCTAACAAATGACTCTATTTAGGTGCATCCTGATACCTTCCTATGATTCCAACTGCATGCATTATGTCTGGACAAAATGTTGTTATGTACAACAGGTTGCCTATCATAGACCTATATGAACTCTGATCAACATCAGGTGAGTCATCATCCTTTCTTAACTTACATCCAATGACCATAGGTGTGCTCATAGGTTTTGAATCTTCTATTTGAAACCTTTTCAACATTTCCCTTAGATATTTTTCTTGAGAAAGAAATATTCCTTCAGAACTCTGATTAATTTGTAGGCCAAGAAAAAATGGCAGTTCCCCTATCGTAG
The DNA here is from genome assembly GCA_009831015.1 of Picea engelmannii. Taxonomy (NCBI): domain Eukaryota; kingdom Viridiplantae; phylum Streptophyta; class Pinopsida; order Pinales; family Pinaceae; genus Picea; species Picea engelmannii. The sequence continues at coordinate 151,983 of ML814707.1, forward strand.
ATATTTCAAATTCAGACTGCATGGCAGAAGAAAACCATTTTACTAGTGAAGCATTATTACTACCAAAGATGATGTCATCTACATAGTCCAACACAATGAGCAAATCATTACCCTCTGATTTGATATATAGATTGTTTTCAATTGTTCCTCTCCTAAACCCTTTCTCTTGAAGATATGTATCCAGTCTATGATACAAGGCACGAGGAGCTTGTTTCAACCCATATAAGTCTTTCTTCAGCTTGCACACAAAGTCAAGGTTATCTGACAGTTGGAAACCCTCTGGTTGTTCCATATAGACTTCTTCTTTTAGATCTCCATTTATAAAAGATGACTTGACATCCATTTGATAGACTTTGAACTTCTTATGACAAGCATAGCCAAGAAACATTCTAATAGCTTCTAATCTTACTACAGGCGCAAATGTTTGATCAAAGTCCAGTCCTTCTATTTGAGCGTATCCTTTGCACACCAATCTAGCTTTATTTATTACAATATTTCATTTCTCATTCATCTTATTTTTGTAGACCTATTTTGATCCTATTACATTTTTATCTGTTGGCCTAAGAATGAGTTCCCAAGTGTCATTCTTTTCAATCTGGTCCAGTTCATCATTCATTGATTTTAACCAATTTACATATTTACCGGCCTCATTGAAGTTCTTGGGTTCCACCATGGATATGAAGGCTATATGTGATTGCTCAGTGTTTTTTATTATCTTTCTCCTCGTTTGTACACCTTTGTCTTTTTCACCAATTATCTGACTTGTAGGATGATTCTTTTGAGTAATTCTGGAGGAAGAATTTGATGTTGTCTGTTGATTTGAGTTTACTTGAGTATTTTCATCTTCATTTGACTCAAAGTCTTCTCGTTCTGATTCTTGTACCTGTTCAACTTCAACTTCATTTATATCCTTTGTTGTTGATTCAGTATTGTTCACCTCTCTTACTGGAATTCCTTCATCAACTTTTATGTCAATACAGTCAACCAATTTATGTAGCCTCTTATTATAGAATATGTATCCTTTACTGTTCGTAGCATACCCTAAGAAGATGCCTTCATCAGCCCTGTCATCATACTTGCCAAGGTTCTCATTATTATTTTTTATGTAGCACTTACTCCCAAAGAATTTGAAGTGTTTGATTGAAGCAGGTCTTCCATACCACAGTTCATAAGGTGTTTTGTCACTGTGTGGTCTCAGGTGGGATTTGTTAAGAACATGGATTGTTGTGTGTATTTATTCTACCCAATAGATTTGACCAATGTTCTTTTCATTCATCATTGACTTGGCCATTTGTTGTACGGTTATGTTTTGCCTCTCAACTACTCCATTTTGTTGTGGAGTTCCTGGGATTGTGTATTCTCTCTTGATCCCATGTGTATCACATAATTCCTTGAAATCAAATGACATAAATTCTCCTCCTCTGTCTGATCTTACTACCTTTAACCTCTTTCCTGTTTGATTCTCAGTTAAAGTCTTAAATATTTTAAATTTCTCAGATGCTTCAACTTTTTCTTTGAGAAAGGCAACCCATGTAAGTCTGGAGTAATCATTAATGATCAACATAAAATAGTTTTCCTTCCCTATGCCTTCCTATATTGATGGTCCACATAAATCCATATGAACTAGTTGGAGTGGTTTCTTTGTTGAAGTAGAGCTCTTGGGTTTAAACTGTGTCCTGGTTAGCTTTCCTACTTGACAAGGTTTACACACAAAATCTTGTGGCTTTAATATTCTTGGAAGATATTTTACTACCTCAATATTTTTGAGCTTGATTAAGTGGTGAAATTTTAGATGTCCAAGTCTCCCATGCCATAACCAGATTTCATCATGTTTTCTTAGATGACACTCTTCTCTATCTTTTTTTAGCACATATACATTGTTATCTGTCCTTATGCCTTTAGCCACAACTTGTCTTGAGTTTACAGACTTTATTTTGCAATCCTTGGAAGTTAACACCACTTCAAATCCTCTATCACACATTTGACTTACACTGAGAAAATTATGTTTCATCCCACATACAAGCAAAACATCTTGAGCTTTTCCTTTTCCATTACTTAAACTTACCATCCCTTTACCCTTGATTTTACCTGGAGCATCATTTCGAAAGGTTACGTTTCTTGATTTTCTTTCACTTAGAGATAGAAACTTACCTTTGTTTCCGGTCGTATGTTTGGAGCATCCACTGTGAATATACCATGGGTTCTTTTTTCTTTGAGCTAATAGCACTAGTCCACACTTTCCATTTTCTTTCTTCTTCCAAACCTTGACATTTTCAGCAGAAGGATTCAAATCTATCTCGTAGTTCCTTAAGCGATAGTCTGCAGCTTTATGTCCAAAATTATGGCAGGTGTAACATTATGGTTCATTGAATAAAGAATCATAATGATTTTTATGCTTAACATGTGCCCTTTTTCCATCCATCACATGATTCACAGTCTGTGATTGTTTGTTACTTGCATGTCGCATTATTTGTTGCGGCAGATATCTGTTACTTGAGTGTTTTGATTGCTCATATCTAAATCTTAAAGAACAGTTTACAACTTTGTGACCAAATTTAGAACATAAAAAACAATATCCATAGAAAAATCCTTTGTACCTGGAAAATGGTTGTCTTCTTTGAGCATGTTGATTTCCTTGTTCTACAGTTTCAGTTCTGGTACTTTTTCTTTCACTCTTCCTTGGCGGTTGATTATCTTCCTATGTTTCTCCATATTCGTTGTTGTCAATGAATGTAGATTTGACAAACTTGATGGAATCTTTGTTGCTTGGTTGACTACAACTTGATCTTTCTTCATAATCCAAACCAGTTTTCAAATTTGGATTCCTTTGCTGATTCAGAATGTTGGATAATCCTTTTGAAACTTTGATGCTTGGAAGATTTTGGAGATACAATGCTTTGAAAATCCCCATCTCTTTTATGGTCTTTACTAACTCTTCCTCCAAGGCTTCACATCTTGCCTTATTCTATGATAACTATTGTTTCATAATTTCCTCTATTTTATTTGCCTCTTCTAACTCCACATTTAGTAGGGAAAATTCTTCATCATTCTTTTCAAACTGCATCAAAAATTGTTTTTGTTTTCTTTTCTCGAATCTGAGTCTATCAATTTCTTCTAAGGCATTGATTAGTTCACCTTCCATATCAACCACAGCTTCTTCATCATTAGCATCACTTCCTGTGATTTTATTATCATAATCATCTTTGGCCATAAGCATGAATTCATTTACCTTATCTTCACAGGAAGAGTCATTGTCTGTGTCTTCTGAAGAGTCATCATTGTTTACGGATAAACTTTTATTTTTATCAAATCTTTTGGATTTGTACTTCTTTTCACCTTCAAAATTTTGATCCGTCTTCTTGTGCAAATACTTAGATGCAAAGTAACCTATCTTTCCATAGTTAAAACACTTGAAGGGTAACTTTCCTTGATACTTTCCTGATCCTTTCTTTAGTCTTCTCACAAATTTTTCTTCAATTTCATCCGGCTCAAAATCCTCATCCTTATCTGCTTTAAATGATGCTTCTCTAGAGGTGGGTTTATATTTACCTATCCTCATTTAATATGAAATCAACGTTCCTAGAAGTTGATCAAAACCAAATATTTTAGATCATTAAGTTCTTCTATAGTAGAGACCTTCAGGTTGAACCTATCTGGTAAAGATCTGTAAATTTTTTGAACTAAAGAGGGTTCGTCAATTTTTACACCAAGTGCTTTGATTGCATTTACTAGTTATTCAACTCTCAAAAAGTACTTCCCAATAGTTTAATCCTCATTCATCTTTAGTTGTTCAAAATGTACTTTGTAGTTTTGAAGCTTGGCATCCTTTACCTTCTCATTACCTTCATAACTGCTAATGAGTTTTTCCCACATTTCTTTGGCAGTTTCTAAGTGCATAACTTTTACAAACTTTGCTTCTGCAAGCCCACTCAAAATAGCATTCATAGCCTTAGCGTTGAAGATGAACTCAATCTTGTCATCCTTATTAGATAGTACAACTGGCTTTACATAACCAGTCTCTACCACATCCCAGACATCTGCACCTAAATCCATTATGTAAGTTCTCATCCTAACTTTCCAGAAGGCAAAGTTTGTTCCATTGAATAGGGGGGACTTATCGGTTGAATTTACTTCATGGCATGACATGTTTAAGCTTATTGATCTACCGTTAGATAAAATGAACCTGCTCTGATACCGATTTTTGAACAACTGAGAGGGGGGGTGAATCAGTTGTTACTGTGCTTAAACAATTATACCCATTTTAAAATCTTCACAGAACACTCAATCACGATCACAATGATACAAGGAAGTAAGCACTAGAATATTAAACATCAATCACACACATGAAATACACAGAGACAGATATTTCTTGAGGAAACCCATAAAGGGAAAAAACTCTTCTTCTTGATATGATAAGTAATCTTTATTTTCTTTAGATTAACATTCTTATGAGCACCAACTCATTGTGAGGCTACCACCTCTATCTTGCAAGCTGCAACTTGTTGAGAGCACCAACTCTCTAGTTTCTTTAGCACCCACTATAAGGAAGCACCAACTCCTTGAGTGTTTCAGCACCAATAGGATGGAAGCACCAACTTCCAGTCACACAGGCACCAACCTGTATAACAGAGAACAATAGTTCTCCCTTGCACCACCCTGCCACCCTAGTTTTTCTGGATATAACCAGATGGAAACTACAACTCCCTGTTCTTCAAGCACCCACTTGAAAATTTGAGGACAACAATCCTCCCAATCACCTCCCAACCACCCTGAAATATAAAAACTTCGTCACTAAAACTTATTATGGTGATACAATGTTTATCTATAGCTTACCAGTCTCATCACTGTACGAATGCACTGATATGATCTGTCTGCATCAGTGTCTCCCTACTCGCATTATTATTTGAGTTTTTTGTTCTTATGATCTGTCTCTGGAGCGTGCACCTCGGGCTTCTCTATGTTTCTCATATATGCATTTCTATTCTATCTTCTACACCTCTTCTCTCCTCCAGTTGTTGCACACAGTCTTCTTTTACCCACATGAATCACTCTCCACAACAACAACCTCCTCTTCTATGTTCTGCATATATTTATAATCCCAAGTCCTCTGCCATATCATACAACTAAATATTCGTCCCCTCTGGCAATTACACTGAGTTTGTTCTTCATTCATGGTCGTTATGTTGAGACTATTTGGCTTCTTTGGCAGCTACAGTCTTCGACACTTTTCCATCTTTCAATCATCTCTATTATGAGTCTTCATACCACTAATAGATACCTCGAGACTCTTCATCTTCTCTGGCAGTTAAGACTCTTTATCTTCTCTGGAAATCGCCCTGAAGCCTCTTCGAATTCTCTTTGTAGAAACAATCAGTGGTTTCTAGCAATTCCCCAGAGATCCTCCATGCGCTCATGCTCTTGGTGTCATTTTCCCTATCTGCGAAAAACTACATAGTGGGTGCTAGCTCTTCTAGCTAAGCCCCTTCCTTTCACGTGACCACCGGCAGTGACCAAGCACCTAACCAACAGTCATTTCACGATTTCTCATTTCGCATGATCAATTGTGAGTCACCTTGGTTTTCCCGATTCGGGAAACTCCGAAATGGAGCCTAGCACCACTAGCTCCTTCCCTTCTCTTCCACTGATGTGACCACTGGTTGTGACCAGAGGCCTACGCCCTCAGGCCCTTCATGATTTCGTACTTTAGGACATTGAATTTTTTTTGAATTCTCTCACCTATCATCTCCAAATTCCCGATCCCCGAATCGACGAATTTCTCGAGACTGGATTGACGGTCCTCAATTCCCTTGCAATCAACGACTCAGATCAACTTCGTGACTTCGCATTTTGCGACTTTGGAAAGAAAATTCCTCTATTCTTCCAGATTCCCAAACTCCTGATATCCATGGGTGCCAAATCGACGGCTCACGCTCCTCAGTGATCCAACAGTCCAGATCTCACGTTCACAAATTCTGACTTCATTCTTCGTCATTCCAGATCAATGGTCCAGAATGATTCCTCAAGAAATGGCTGTGATCAATTTCTACATTTCAGGATTTTTCATTTCACGATGTCGAAGGTTAGAGAACCTCCCTTATTCCAAGTCCTGAATATCTGAAGCCTCCTCTAGATCAACGTCCCACAACCCTCTATGGTTCAATGGTCCACATCTCATTGAGATTTCACGTTTCGCGATATCTGCGAACTGCTCGACGTAGTTCTCCTAATTCACAATTCTACAAAACTGCTCACCTGTTGCCATGTGTCCTCTAGATCGAACGACTAAGGTCATTTTGCGACTTTGCATATCATGAGTTTGAAGGGTTAGAGAACCTCCTTCCTTTGAACTTTCAGTTAACGAAATGATGATCTTTTTCCACGTTTCCTCTGGATGATGGACGGTTTCGATGACTTCGGAACTTGTCTCGTGCACTTTCCTTAGGATCCAACACTTGTTGGTCTATGCACTTAGATCAACGACTGAGATCTGATCTCCTCATATGCACTTCCTCTATTCACTGGACTCTGATATAACGACCCACAATGCTCCTCTATCCATGATCGATGACCCACGTCGTTCCTCCTCCTAAGCTTCATTCCGCCTGACTTGGAAGAATTTCTATGTGCCAAAGGCCTCAACATTTGAACCTTATGTGAGTCCTGATGATTTGGAACTCGTATGTGCTTATGTAAAGCGCAAAGTGGTATCTCTTATGAGATTTCTCTTCTATATCTTCACTATTGTGTTTTCCATGCACACTCTACATGTAACCCTATCAACATCACTCTGCCAACATCGTTGTTGTACTTGTGCCATTGACGCATACTCTGATATTTCCATCAATGACAAGCACACTCAATCTGTGAAGATTCCAACAAGCATACCTGTGAAGATGCCAACATGACATTGTTGCTAGGAACAAAGGTTGTTATGCTAGACTGTAGCACATAAACCCTGAAGGATTTGAGGGCTTTGACCAGTGCATAAGCCTTATTTTCTAATATATCATACTTCAGCTCAGCATCTCTGAGAGATCTGCTGAAAAAGGCTATGGGTTGTTCATACCCTCTTCATGTTTTTGTAATAATACAACAACAATGTTTCCTCTGAAGCAAAGGAGAATATGAAGAAATATTTGGTATAGTCAAGACTGGCTAACACAGGGGATTCAACTAAATCCTTCTTGATTGTTTGGAAATATGACTTTGCCTCCAAGGACCATTTTATCACAACATATTTCTTCATCATGTTAGTAATAGGCTTCAGAATTTCAGCAAAATGTGGCACACAATGTCTAAGGAATTTTATCTTACCAATGAAAGACTCAACAACCTTTTTGTTTCTGGGGATCTCAATCTCTTGAATGGCACAAACCCTCTTTGGATCAATTTTTATACCTTCTGATGATACGATGTGGCCCAGGAGATTTCCTTATGGCATGGAAAAGTGAGACTTTCTAGGATTCATGGATATACCATATCTCCTGCATTTGTTGAAAACATGCTCCAGGTGCTGCAAATCTTCATCATCAGAATTGAAGAAAATGGTTTTGTCATCCAAGTATATAACAACAAATTTGTCTTTATCACCCACAAAAGCTATGTCCATGGCCCTTTGAAAAGTGTCCCCTACGCTCATCATCCCAAAGGGCATCTTTTCATACATGAATGTCCCCCATGGGGTGGTGAATGTTGTTTTTTCTTTGTCTCCCTCACACACTACTCTCTGGTTGTTACCAAAGTATCCATCTAACAAGGAAATTTTGTGTGCACCTACGACCCTCTGTAAAATATGATCCATCTTGGAGAGGGGGTAATTATCCTTTAGAGAACACTTGTTGAGATTTCTGAAGTCAACACACAAGCGTATCTCACCATTTTTCTTCCTTACAGGTACTAAGTTGGCCACCCAAATAGAGTACCTCAATGGTACAATATTCTTGGAATCCAACATTCTTTTTAGCTATTTCTCAATTATAGACATTAACATAGGATTAAATTGTCAAATCTTCTGTCTGAATGGCTTGGAGCCAGTCTTTAGAGGGATCTTATGCTAGATGATGTCAATGTCAAAAGTCTTCAAATATTCATAGGACCATGCAAAAGTATCAACAAACGTTTTGATGAGACTGACATACCTGTATTTTTGTTCTTCAGCTAATGCTTTGGACAACTTGATGATCTTAGGATTCTCAGTGGTCCCAATATTGCAATCTATCACCTCTTTTTCTTGACTCTTCATGGAAGCTCCTTTGTAAACATCATTTTTGTCAAACAATCTCTCCAAAGGAACTAGTCCTTTTGGAATATGGTTGGTTTTGAGCTCCATAATATTATGACCAGGCACTGTCTTCAGCAGAGGAGATGCCTTTCTAATTCATCATTTTCACCTTCTTGGCCCTTTTGATCAATTGATATGTTGGAGAATTCACCAATGGTGTGTAGAAATATATGCAGCTCCAGATCATCACTAAAGACCTATCAGTGCTTTATGTTGTCTGGTATGGTCGTTATATGTCTCTTCTCCACCTGATATTTGATATTTGGGCCAATGGGAGGCCTGAAAGTGTTGGCAGCTAAGGCCAAAGAATCTACCTCCTGATTATGTTATTTGTGAATAAAGGAAATGTTGAATGCTAGAAAGAAGTTATCGATCAGGTCCCATACCTCTTTTTTGTACTGATTGAGCCTCAGTTTTTTATATTGATAGATGTTCCTCATTTGATTGATTACCAACTCATAATAACCAAAAATTGCTAGACAATCAATGGCCATGTCTTTGGCAGCCCTCAATCCTAATACCAGATCTTCATATTTAGCTATATTGTTAGTAGTTTCAAACTCCAACTTGTAGGAGAGGGTTATTGCTTCTTATGAAGGGGAAATGAGGAGAATACCTACACCAGATCCTTCTTTTGATTAAGAAAGATCGAAATACATCTTCCATACTCTGTTTTGTTGACCTGTCAGTGGCTGATCTTTGCATTGGATAACTGATATTTCAAGTTCATCATCATTTAAATGAAATACAGATGAGTCGATATCCTCCTCAACAACATAAATTGGGTGATTTATTGGGTTCTGATGGTCACTGAAAATGTAGGACAACCTTACCTCTCTATATATCCTCCTATGTTCACCTCCAAACACAGGGATGGTGGCATAAGTGTGGTCCATTTGTAATGATCCTCCAACCTTCTTAGCCCAAGTTTTGGATAAGAGTATACCAAAGTTTGGGGGAATGTCTACCACAAAAATGTCCATCACTACACTCTTTATGGGTAATTTTGCTAGAGAAACCACCATATCCTTTATCAATCCTAGGCATTTTACTTTCTTAGAGTCAAAGGAGTACAGGTCTTTGTAAGGCTTGGTAATCTCCAGACCTAGTTCTTCCATAACAAATTTGGGCATGACATTGTGAGAGGCTCTTAGGTCCATAAGACAGTTGTGCAGGATCTTATCATGGACATTCAAATATATATAAAATGGAGGAGAAGCATAAGATCCATCCTCAATGTGTGTACCCATAGTAATGGTTGGGTTTTCATCCTGCAGACTAATGACATCAGAAGATATACTAGAAGGATTTGGCTACAGAACTTTCATGATGGATTTTTTGAAAGGTTCATTTTTTAACAATTTTGTCGAAGGCGTAGGGATATTGATCTTGATCAGCTCATGTTCTAGGATGAAAGAGGTTCGTGGCCTATCATATTCTTTTATTTCAGGGACTGCAAGTCTTGATAGGGGAAGTTGTTGAGTTTTAGATGACATTCCTTTATTCCTATTTGGATTGGGAGGAGTTTCATCTTGTTTTCTTTGATCATGGGTGGTGGCTTTGGGAGACCCTTCTCTCGTCCTCAAATCATATTTCTTCTTGGGTTGACCTTGAATAACTCCCTCCTCCCCTATCTGATCATCAGACTAACTTGACAATTGTGCTACCTCATATTCTTGTTGTGTTAAGTGGCTAGTGTAATAATATGTTTCATTGAAAAGCACAGTAGTATCATCCACAACATCACTGCATCCATCTCCTCAATCTAATTGTTTTGGAAAGGAGGAACTACCCTTTGATCATCAAAATTTATCCTTTGTCTCTGCATTATTTGAGGGGCATCATTAGGCATTTTGAACTAATTTTGATTTCTATTTCCAACCCCTTGAAAATTTTTGTTTGGTTGTTTGGATTCCCATTTTAGCTTGGATATTTTAGAAGTCAGATCCTTCAAAATTTTGGTCATTTCCTCAATTTTTGGATCATATGTGGCTGATTTAGAGGAGGTAGGGGCATCCTCTCTTTGTTTTTTCTTCTCTTTATTAGATCTAGTCTTCAATCTGTCTTATGCCAAAATATTAGATTCAACTTCAATGGTAGCTTCCTGCATGGACAACAGTGTGGTTGATATTCTCCCTCTTAGGAGGAGGGAGAATTCTACATCAAATTCATTATCATAAGTGATCTTGGCAGAGGGTTCAGTTGGTTTGATTTCATCTAGGATTCTACCATACATCTTATTGAATCTCTTGGTGAAGTCTAAAACAGATTCACCATTTTTTCTCTTTAGGGCCCCAAACTCGGTGATGTAGTAGAGATAATATTTCTTATATCCCCATTGTTTCATGAAAGTTTCATCCAACACCTCAATATATGCAATGGGGGCTAGAGGAATACCCTTGAACCACTTTCTGACTTCCCCATCCAGACTCTGTACAAACAACCTCATCCATACATCAGCATAATCAATGTTAAAGTTATCTACAAAGGTGTAGAAGGCTACCAGATGTTCTTCAGCAGTCACTTCACCTTCCCCATTATATATTGGTAAATATTTCATGTAATCTGTGGCTGGGAATGCATGTAAGACTATAGGAAGCACTAGGGGTGCATATCTGACATCAATTATGACATCCATCATGTTAATAGCCATGGTTTGAATAATAGGAATCTGCAAATTTATGGGAGATACAGGGGTGGATGAAGGACTGGATGTTGAAGTGGACTTGGGATAATTTGAAGATTTCTAAGCCCCTTTGGAATTATGATTCTTAGGGCTAGAAAATTCAAGCTGCTTGTGATGATGATTTGAAGTATTCTCTTGGTGTGCAGCTTTTCCCTTGAGGGGGGAAGTATATCTCTAAGCTACAATGGATTTTATTAGTTTCCTTTCTAGCTCAGAGACTACTGTGTTGTTCTCAGGGTTAGAATGGGCCTTCTTGGATTTATTGTTTTCAGACTTGGATCTGTTGAATCCATTTATGGGCGCCAGTATTTCTTCTTTAAAATTTACTTAGTGGAGTCGCCAGGCGAAATATGGCAGTCCGTCTGTGTCTGATCTTTGTTCACCATCAAAGGTTAGAGTTGATAAAATGTTGTTCTCCCAGGGAAATATATTTCGTTACTCTGTTCCCCAATAATGGTGCCAGAAGATGTTGGTCCTAAGGTCTGAACCTAACTACTAAAGGGCATAGCTAGGCCACCTATCAATTTTAGAATGCTTATTCTTTGGTTTTTTGTGTGGTTCAGTTTTGAAGGTTGGTTTTACCAATACAAGCTCAAGGTTGGGTTTTAAATGGACAAGGATGAGAGTCCTCCTTAGCTAGTGGCACACTAATGACAAGAAGTGAAAAACAGAGGGTAAAATAAGAGGAAAACAACACACCACTCAAAGAGTAGCTTGTTGCAAGAAATTTGATGCATAAAATAATATTTCAAGCATAAAACATGTATCATAACACAATCATTCCCATAGGTTGCAAGAAAACAAGGCTTCACCAAGGCATAGCTGTAATCACAGGTTGCATGTTAGTAAATACAAGTTATGAAATAGCTAAAAGGAAAAGAAAAGTACTTCGCAAAAATCAAAATTGCATTCACGATAAGAAACACACAGATCATAAAAAAAATATTGTCATCAATAGCATATTCACCAGGTAGAGACTTTAATCCATATTTAGAATAGGTTTAGCCAAGTTGATGTATTGATTTATTCTCCCAAAAATTCCCCACCTACAATATCCAAAAACTACCTATTTAAAAGAGTTGTAGAGGCTCTCGTCCTTAGGGGATTGAGACCTAATTTTAGGTAAATGTTTGTAGAAAAAATTATTAACTTAACTAAGACCATAGACTTAATCAACAAGAGTGGTTCTTATCACACATAGAATACCACTCTTGTATCTAATGTAAGAAAATGTTGGAATTAATCAACTGAAAACTACTAGTGTCTTTGAGACAGAACGTATGCATGCGCCGTAGGAACTGAATTGGCACAAAATAAGCCTTGGAGTGATAGAACAAATCTCTTTGTTGTGTTATGGAATGCCTGTGAGTTGTTGGAGGCCACTGGAGACAACTGGCTACATGGGAAGATATATGTGTGAAGAGGAGGTGGTCTTCTGAAGTGTTCTAGAGCCAATCTGCCTCGACCTGGTACTGTGACTTAATTATTTGTCTATGTCTGAGATTCTGGAAGCTAAGTGCACTATGTTCCAACTGTAACTTGCCCTTCTCCTCGCTTTCTTTGTGATGAAATGGTTGTGAACGGGAAGATGTGAAGGGGAGAGTCCAATAGGAAAAGCAGCATGAGTGGAGGTGAATGACGTGGATGTAGCTGACCTGGAGAGAGGAATCAAGAATGTGATTGGAGGTGAGGTGGGGGTGATGTGGTGACCTAACATCATATAATAAGGTGACTTCGGGGATGGTCGAGGGTGGTTTGGGTCCACACCACCTTTGGTCCCGAAATCCCCTCTGATCTGCCATGTAGCTTCCCTGTGATACCATGGTTTCAATTTCGGCCCACTCAAGGGTTTTTAATGCCCGCGCTTTTTGCGACATCGAAATGAACCCTGGACATTGATGTGGTTTGGCATGATCTGTGATCTGGGGTGGAATTTTGATAGGTGGCATGTAGGGAGTGGAGCGGTTGAGTGTGAGTGGGAGATAGGTGTCGAGACAGGAGAGGGTTGGTATATACATGGGAGGTTACAGGCATGAGTGGAGGAAATGTTTTAGGTGGTGAGAGGAGTGGTGTAGGGAGGAAATCCGATAAGATTCTGGAGGGGGGGGTAGGCAGTAAGAGTATTAGAGAAGGGAGGGGGGGAGAAACCCTGAGGAGCCGCCACATTAGGTAGGGCCTGCAAAGGGGAAAACCACTTTCCCAGACCCCCCCCCCCCCCCCCCNGGGGGGGGGGGAGAAACCCTGAGGAGCCGCCACATTAGGTAGGGCCTGCAACGGGGAAAACCACTTTCCCAGACCCCCCCCCCCCACCATTAAAGGTAGAAAGGTCGGGGGGTAAGGGAAACCATGAGGATCATTGATCTGGAGAGGTGGGACACTATCGATGGATTTAGCATGGTGGTTAGGTGCCTCGCGAAAAAATGTCTTGTCACCATGTTTTTGAAACCCTGACTATACGAGAGCCATAGATTTTTCCTGAATGTTGGATATTCACCATCGAAATCCAATCTCATCACTTGATACATGTTTGAGCCTGAACTGGTCTGCTCTGATTCGATGTGTTCCTGCTCATGATTACTGAGTTTTTAATGGCTTTATCGAACCTGCAAAGATAAAACTTGGTGGACCTGCATGGAGTTCCTTAGTGTCAAATGCGATGAAAATTGTTCAAACTCAAACCAAATAGTGTGATCCTTACTCAAGAGACAAAAATCTATGGTGCAACAACATCAAAGGTGAACAGGGTCCATGAAAACAAAAAGGGAGGACAGGCTACACAAACCACAACATAACTCAACATGATGGATGGATAGGGTATAAAAGAGAAAAGGATAGGGGTGCAAACCTAGGTACCAACAATGAGCATGGCGCCAGGTCAAGTACAATAGTTCAATGAGAATGTGATTAAGGTTCAAGAAGTGTTTCAATAGTTAAGTTTTAAAATAATCAAGTATCGAGCACAGATGGTAGAAGTGAAAGAAATCCTTTCGGCCCCAATAGACCAACACAGGTTCTCGTATGCCAACACATGCGAGAAACTCTTTGTCAAATGGTCATAATATGAGAAGAGTCATCCACTTTAGTGAAACTAATTGATAATTCTTAGAATACCGAGATATGAAAGCACCATGTGGTGATATTTTTTTTTACTTAGATTTCACTTTTAATAGCTATTTTTAGTTAATGATTCATTATAAATAAGAGGATTGAACTTTTAGTAAGGGTCGATGGTTTTGGAAAAGACCCTTATTTTTTGGAATTGTAAATAACTATTTTCAAACTACCTTAATTGAGAAGTCATGTTTAGGATCGAAGACAAACTTTTGTTTTTCATCAAAGGCGTTGTGTGACTAGATTTGAGGAGGAACTACTTCTAATTTTATTTCATGAATGGATGTTGTAATGAGTAAGAGTTTCTGAATCTATTGATAAGTTAGTTGTTTCAATAGTTTTGTAGTTCTTTTCTCTATTGATGAAAGAAAATCATTTTGTTAATATGTGATTAATGCTAGAGATAAGGAAACTATTTTTCTTGCCATCATTTTATTGCATGTATGTTTTCTTTTGATAATTGTATCTTAATCAATAATTGAAATATCAGCAAGTTGATGTATTAGTATTAGGCTTGTCACAGGCGTGAATATCTTTGCCTACATGCTTGAGCACAAGGGTTATCCCAATCTCAACATTCTTTAGTAGTTAATATCCCCCCTTTACCCGCTAGTTTATACCACCACACATATTTTTATCAGACCCATCTAATAAAAGAAATACAAAAAGAGAATGTTTAAACTAAAGGAGAAACTTTCACAATAATATATCTTGTCAATCACTACGTAAAGCCCATCAATTATTTGGTCGGATCGAAGGATCTTGAGAACCATTCCACTATCAAAAAATATAGAGTCTAATTGGGCCTCAGTGGCGGGTTTGGTTCCTGTTGTTGAGTTAAAGTAATTTAGGACCCCTCAAAAGAATTGGCACTAGAAGGAGGGCCTGATGAATGAATGGCTAATAATATTTGTGATATAATATTTTGCACAGCCTGTAGATTCAAAACAGCCCACATGCATGGCTAATCATTCTCAAGACAACCCACATGCAATGAGTACTCTTGAAATGTGTAACTCACCCCAGCAAGAGGAAGAACATTTATTCCCTGAAATACCTTACGCTCTTCCCCACGAGGAGTTGAACCAGTTTAGAAGAATCACAATACCTTATGCTCGGAACACTGGATCATTATCCTTGGCTCTGTTACTTCCTCGTAGAAAACAAGTAACAAAACCAATCGTCAACACCCCCGACTAGGTTTTTCTTCACAAAGTAGAAGACCAGATAGATTTTTCCCTCACTGAGATTGAACATCCCCTTAACCTGATCCCCGAAACACCAGTTGGTAACTACTCTGAGCCTGACGATTTTGAATCTAATGAGGAAGGGTTTAACTCGGATCGCTCAGCTTTGGATTCAGAAAACATGGAGGATAACCATGATCATAATGAAGAGAGGGGAAACCCACCTCAAAATAATCAACATTGGTTGGCCAGAGATTCTTTAGCAATCCCTAGACGAGTACATAACCTCCCCCGACATCCAGAAAAGTTACTCCCTAAATTTGACCCTGAAACCTTGGGATTTCCTGAAGACCATATTAAAATTTTCATACTAGCTATTAGACTGATGAATGTCCAACATGAAGATGTAGTATGAAGGATTTTCCCATATACCTTCAAGAATTCAACCTCCACATGATATTTTAACTTGCCTATAGGGTCCATAACTAGTTGGACAAAGTTTCAAAAATAGTTTTTAGACAAATTTGCAGAATAAACCACTACAGGAGATTTAATGGATGAATTGTTCACTGCCACCATGAGTTCAAAAGAAAAGGTTAAATACTTCAATCAATGATTTACCACTATCCTGAACAAATTTCAACCCGAATCTAAAACCACTCAGGAGTTTCAAATTGAGCTATATGTTAATTCTCTCCCTGCTTCTATTTCCATGTTTGTAAAAAGGGATGTCAAGCATACCCTAGATGAAAATTTTGAGGAAGACAAAACAATTGAATTCCAAATGAAGGGATTTAAAGAGGGCCAAGTCTCACTATTGAAGAAGGAAGCTCAACCTCCACCTAGAAGAGGACTCGTGTTGACTAGACCCTTGGGAAAACAAGCAAAACGAGGTCTCGAAAAGGGAAGTGGAGACATAGAATACCTACAATGGATGATAAAGAAATTCTCAAATGAAATCCTAGATATGAAAAGAAGTGCAGGGTAAGGAAACCATGGACAAAGGCCTTATAAACCCTTTTTTAAGAGAAACCCATCGTTCAAAGCAATTGAACCTCCCCTAGCCAACTTAAACATCGACCTGAGAAATGTAGCATCTAACTCTTTCTGTACCTATCATCAAGAGAAACATTCTGAAAGAGACTGTCCACAATGGGTTGATGCCATGAATTTGATGGCCAATCATTTCCTAGACAAAGTTTCCCTTACCGAACAATCAAGAGGCTTAGTGGTAAATATTGTTGATCAAGACGAGGTTGACCGGTCAGAAGAAAGAGCCATGTTGTTGTGGGATCCTAACTTTCCAATGCCTTCCGATGATATATTTGATTTTCAACCCACTGAGGTTTTGGTTGTGAAAACACGAAGTAGGGGTCATCCAGTCTCGAATGACCTCACCACTTCCCACACTTTGAGAGGAAAAAAAACAACCGATCACCCAAAAGAACCTTTTGTCTCCCAAAGAAATCCTATAAACATCCATACATGAGAATCACCCAAGATAGACTACAACATAGTAGAAGATTTAAAAAAATTGAAGGCAAATTTATCGGTCATGGACATGTGTAGAATTCAGTAGAAACCCTATAACAAGCACTAACCAAGGGGAAAGTCCATCTCGCACAGATCTAAAAAATAAACCAAATGTGAACGCTTGATCTGTAGATAAAAAAGGAAGTCCTTTTGTCCCACCATTCCTTTTAACATTTGAAGTCTTCAACAAAAACCTCCATAATTGTTTAGTTGACTTAGGGGAATCCTCTAATGTTATGCCATTATATATTTGCAAGAAACTATACACAGTCCCTCTCAAAAGTGACAAACACGTTATACAATTAGACAGAACTTGGGTAAAATTTATTGGAGAACTCAAGGATGTCATGATCAGAATGGCTACACACCTGAAATTTTTTCAAGTGATTGACATCGTTGTAGTGGATATACCAGAAGCTTATGTTCTTCTACTTAGTCAAGATTGATACAAAAATTTGAATGGATATTTTAGCATGGACTGGGCTCACCTATGGTTACCATTAAGGGGACATGAAAACATGATTAGGATCTATAGGTAAAGGTATCTCAAACATATTTTCATTGATTTAGAAGCCCTCAACAAACCCTTGTCGGCAGGTTTCCCCGTGCTAGGAAACTACTCTTGTGATTCTGATTTCGACAATTTCTCCCCTCTCTCATCTGATGTACCTCTTACTCAAAACTCTGAAATGACCTTTCAAGTAAATCTACTGGTAGTAGTGGAAGAAACCCTCTTCTAACAACAACCTCTATTGGAAACCACAGAGAAAATAGGTGGAGAGGAGGAAGTTAGTAGGAAAGGAGAATTTGATGATTTTCGCTCACAAGTTTGGACCTTGTACTTTGATGGGTATAAATATCAAGAAGGGTCAGGAGTAGGATGTATCCTCATTGATCCAAAGGGGAAATGAAATTTCATTTCATGCAGACTGGAATTTGAATGCACTAATAATACTGTTGAGTATGAAGCTTTAGTGAAAGGACTAAATAAATCCATAGAATTAAATGTTAAAGAGCTAAAGGTTTTTGAGGACTCTAGAATCATCGTTAGGCAAGTAAAAAATACTATAAATTTCAACTCTCCCCACCTGAGGAATTATCAACAGGAGGTGCACAAGATAATAGAACATTTTGAATCCTTCAACGTAACAGTGATTCCTAGGACAAAGAATAATCTTGTTGACTCCCTGGCCATTGTTGCTTCAAGGCTATCCCCTTTAGAATACTATGAAGCCTCCAGGTTCACTGTGGAACTACTCTACAAACCATCAGTGCCCAACAATATTTCTAATTGGAAGGTCTTTGAAGGACATGAACAGATTATATACTTCCTATCCAATCAGGAAAAGTTTAAAGACCTGGATATTGACGATGAAGTATTACAAGGGAAACTAGTAGAAACTGATTTCCATGAGCAAAGAGGTAAAACATATAACTCTAATATCAAACTAAAGTTTCACACGATATTGAAAGGGGTATCCAATTTGGAGAATCTCTTTGAATTAAGGGAAAGATTTAAAGGGTCAACAAACACAAATTAAGGGAGCTTGTGTTCCATGTACGAGACTATAAACCTAGGAACCTCGAAAAACCCTAAAAATATGAATCCAGGCAAGACAATGTCTAAAGAAGAAAGGAAATCCTATCTCAAACTTTTCAAAGAATATCAAGATTTTTTTTCATGGTCCTACCGAGATCTAAAAATTTACGACACTCGCATTATCCAACAGGCAATCCCATTAAAATCCAGAGTAAAACCCTTTCAACAGAATATCTATAAGTACAACCCATCCCTAGAACCCCTCATGTGTCAGGAGTTAAATAAATTACTAGATGTTAAAATTATCTTTTAGGTTAGAGACTCTACTTGGGTAGAAAATTTGGTTCCTGTCAAGAAAAAGTCTGGGGAAATCTACATGTGTGTGGAATTCATAAACCTCAATAGAGAATTGGAAAAGTATAACTACCCAGTCCCACCAATGGAACAGCTCTTGCAGACTCTGTCTGGTTCCGATATTTTCTCCCTTCTAGATGGATTTTCAGTCTACAACCAGGTTCTAGTCTCAGAGGAAGACCGATTGAAAACTACCTTTCAAACCAAGTGGGAAACCTTTGCTTATAAATGCATGCCCTTTGGGTTAATTAATGCATGGGAAACCATCCAAAGGGGCATGGATGTGGCTTTTCGGGGATTGATAAACAAGTGTGTAGTAGTCTATTTGGCCGATGTAATTGTGTATTCAAAGAACATAGAAGAGCACATCCAACATCTAACCCAGATTTTCGAAAGGTGTAGAAAATATGGTATATCTTTAAACCCTAAGAAAACTATCTTTGGTGTCAAGGAAGGGAAATTAGTAGGTCATATTATATTTCAAGTAGGAATTTGCATAGACCCAGAACGAATTAAGGCAATAGTTCAACTTCTCTTACCCCACAACAAAAAGGCTATGAAATCCTTCTTTGGGAAAATCAATTTTGAGAGGAAGTTCACCCCCGATTTCACTGAAACTATCAAACCCTTACAAAAAATGATCCGCAAATATGTTGAATTTAAGTGGGATGACGAATGAAAAAATTGCTTTCAGCAAACTTAAGATTGCAATATCTCAAGCTCCTGTATTGCGAAGTCTCGACTTTAGAAAATATTTTTTCCTCTATACTTTTCCCTCCGACCAATATTTAGCTGCACTATTAACTCATAAGGATGATCACAACAATGAGGCTCCAATCTCATTTATGAGCACTAATCTCCATGGAGTTGAACTGAATTACCCTACTATAGACAAACAGGCTTATGTGGTATACAAAGCTATAAAACATTTCAGATCTTACATCCTAAAAAATCACACCAAATTCATTATGCCTCATCCTGCAGTATGATCCCTATTCACTCAACAGGAGATGGGGGAAAGAAGAGGAAATTGGATGGTAGTTGTCAAATAATTTGATATAGATATAAAACCTGCCAAATTGGTCAAGGGACGGGGATTGTGTAAACTGACCGCTGAAGCCCAAGACCAAGTAAATGAAGACTCTGGGTGGGAGAATGAATTGGCGTTATGGTGTAGTCAAGATTTATATGTTCCCCCAAGGTAGGAGTCTTCGTATGGAAAACTAACCTATCTCCTACATCACGGGACGTGCCCAGAAAATATGAACCCTAAGAAAAGAAGAGCTGTCAGGCTAAAATCGACACAATATTGCCTCATACATTCGGTTGTCTTCCACGTGAATTATGATGGGGTACTTTTGATATGTCTCGAATGTATAGACGCAGACAAGGTTCTGAAGGAGCTCCATGATGGTCCTGCAGGTGGACACTTTTTTGGGAACACCACCACTCACAAGATACTAAGCGCCGACTATTATTGGTCTACTATGTTTAGGGACATTCTTACATATGCTAGAAACTGTAAAAATTATCAAATAAGCGTGGGGAGGGAAAAGAGAGCAGTTGTCCCACTCCAACCAGTGGCCATATCCAGGCTATTCGAGCAATGGGGATTAGACTTCATAGGGGTAATTACACCTATTTCTTCAAAACAACATAGACACATACTGATTGCTACGAACTATTTCACGAAATGGGAAGAGGCCATACCTCTGACTCCTTGTTTTTTGATAATGCTACGTACATTTCTTACACCCTATTAAAAGAGTTTTCTCTAGAAAAAGGAATCATAATCATATATTCTACAAACTACTATACACAAGGGAATGGAGTGGTAGAATCAACCAATAAGAACCTAGTGAGGATATTGAAGAAAACAGTTGTAGACAATCAGAGGAATTAGCATAGTTCACTTCATAATGCCTTATGGGCCGATAGAGTAACACCCAAGGAAGCTATAGGGAACTCCCCATACTTTTTGGTATATGGAAAAGAAGCCATTCTCCCGATTGGGCTATATCTTTTGTCTCTTCAGCTTTCTCAGGGTTCTAGAGTAAAACCCTCATCAGTTATTCAACAAAGGACTGATACCCTCCTCATGCTGGAAGATGAAAGGGAGAAATAAAAATAAAAGTTCGTCACTCATCAATAGATATTTCAAAAGTGGTTTGACAAGCATAAGGCAAGAGAGAAGAATTTTGAAGTAGGAGACTTAGTTCTGAAATGGGATAGGGAAAATGAACTGAAGGGAAAACATTCAAAGTTTCAGAATCTATGGCTCAGAACTTTCCAGGTAGTCGAGAAACTTGGGGTAAGCACGTATCAGTTTCAAAATCTAAAGGGGGAACTTGACACCCTCACGGTGAATGGCTAGGCCCTAAAAAAAAAAATTTGTTTAAAAAAAAGGGGGGGGGTGTTTTCATGTTATTTTATTTTGTAGGTGTTAGGTAGGTTGATTGCGGAGTCCTTTATTTATGTTTTTCTTTTGTGTGTTATTTTTGTGCAGTAAATTTTTGTTCCACAAGGCATTGGTTGACCTTATTCAATATGATGTAGCAAACTCTATTCCTGACTCATGCTTACATGCAAAACAAGAAACGTTGGGCAAACTGCGGTTTTCTTAAAAGGGATCTATATATAATCTTTTTGAATAAACAACCTTGGAAAATGATGAAGTGTCTTCTTGGTAATCTGGTAAAAACTGAATGGAAAGATAATAATTTTGAAAGGACCACATGTACCTCAAGAMAGAGCTAGGAAAAATTTCACCTTAACCATCTCATCTTGCAGATAATAGATGTCCTCCTCTCCCACATGYTCACGGAATCTCTGCCAAAATTAAACCAATTATATCAAATGAGCATGAAGTAGGATATGGTATGTAGATAAATCCTTCGGGGCTATGGATGCTCGCAGGAAGTAGAGAAAGGTCTATGACGTTGGGGTGACTCCGACGGTGATATGGATGCTCACTGATAGCGGAGCAACACCGCATCAAGTGAATGATGATAACTAAAAGGCATGGTGTCAAYGAATTCTTTACTCAAATATTTTCAAAAGGGGGYGTGGGTCATGGTTAAAGGGAACGAAGGTGGAATAAAGGTTGAAACCCCACAAGCAGGCCCAAATTCACGAACCGGGGGAATTTCAAACGCAAGGATAGAAGAGACTCTGATTAAAACAAAACCAATTAATTTCTTAAYCATGGTTTGCATCAGCTACGCCTGGGGAAGGAACATAGATTCTTCTTTCTCCCAGTGAATCATCATTTTTTGAGYGCTCAACAAACCATAAATTTTTTTAGGAGGTTTTTGTCACTTTTGGTTACCACTTGTTTTATGTTACTGTCTAAATTGAGCTCACTTTGCGGGATGGTTTTATTTTGTTTTGTTTTGTTTTCATGAATATTATCAATAAAGTCAAATTGTTTGTGCTTGTTACATGAAACCTCATGTCTAAAGTAACTTGACATCCGAACTAAGAATCTGCAGCTAACATTTCACCTAACGCACTTATGTTTGGCGTCAGAAAAATTCAAGCAGGTAAACTGGCCACACAGTACAATAGTCATTGAGTGTCGATGCACCATCTGCATCAATAGAAGGTGGATTGGGTTTGCATCAGTTATTTGCCACAAATTTCAAGAGATAGCCAATCTCCATCGGCATAGGAAAAATACAGGAAGGATAGACATTGACAAAGGCCGTAAAGAAATTATTGATAGTCGATGACTGATGCACTTTATCGAGGTCAGGGAAATCTAGAAAGGTTAAAACAATCATTTTTTTCTGTGGTAAAATATCACCGATCGTCAATCCTTGATACTTTTCGGCATCGAAAAGATAAGATCAGGTTTTGAACGTATATCTTAAATAAATTCTAGATTTTTATTAACACGAGTAAATGAAGATGCAAGTCTCGAGTGTCGCGTATCTTTATCACCTAAGGGTGTCATATGGCCTAGTTTCGTCATATGGCATAGGTATGTGTTCAATTTCGTCAATTTGGTGGTCATGATTTATATATGCATATGATTTCTTATAGGATCTTTAACTATGCTCTAACTGCAGGTAAAATGTCATCAAGAAATCCAACCATCAGACGCTTGTCAAGAGAACACAAGATAAAGGAATCTTAAACAGGTGAAGGCTCCTCTCCTGGTACTACAAGGTAGTTGGAGTACACTCCCAGGGTAGAGTCGGTCATAAAAACCTCAACGAAGAAAGCCTTTGTCTAACCTCCGGTCTTCGGTGATATAGAAGCAAGCACTGGATCCAAGGTAATTCTCCCACAATGGGGGCTCCTTTTTAATAGAATCATCCAGGAGGAGTACCCATAATATATCCCACACAACGACCCAGATGTAAGGGCGCTTAATGACCAGGTGTTCCCAAACATCTGGTCATATTTCCACATGGTAGCCAACAGAACCCCGGTTTTCCCTTGCATATAAGTTTTGAAATGGCTAATCAACCACACAGACACACATAAATTCTTGATCAATGATGAGAATGGCAGGTGTGTCGCATTTTTCCTCCCAATAGAAGTCCAGAACATGGATGATTTTAGAGGCTAAATTTTTCTCATGGGCTAATTTTCCATGGTTTTTCCCAAACAAAGATTCGCTATTCTAAAAATGATTCGCCCAAATTCTATAGGATAAAACTATTTTACCTTAAAAATCGCCAAATTTTTATACAAACTATATAAAATCCTTATAAATTTGAATATTTTTACAAAAATATCGCCAAACATTTATAGTTGGAATACGAAGGATTAATAAGATTCTCCAAGGTTTCTACATTTTAAAATAAATTTCCATCCCTAAAATCATCTTTGGTCTAGAAGTACTACAAACTCAAAGACCTAGAGGAGAGACTAAACATAGACTTCATGGTGAAGTTCTATGAATTCCATGACACTAGCCAGTTTATGGCCTCATGGTAGAAGGAGGACAAGAAGTTTACCAACTGGAGAAATGGATGGTATGGGATGGTTAACTTGAGGAAGCCATACATCTATTTGAAGGCTCTCGTCTACCGACTATATGGAGAGAAGGACTACTCCAATTTTTTGAAAGCATGGATTCCCTTGGCATACATTGTGGCGATCTTCGGGAGCAGATTCAACTTGGGAGCGATAATTTCCAAACAATTGAGTATTTGTATACAACAAGCTGAGACGTCGAAGGAAGGGAAAGCACCTGCTTTCCACATGGCCTCGTACCTTCTCAATGTGATCTGTGGAAGAAAGGTCTTCACCAGAATGAATTTGAGCTGGCATGTTGCAGAGCTCCCTTCTCATGCTTATTTCAACATACTATGGGAGAACATGTATAAAAAAATATTTGCGATGAATTCATCGCTCGTATTCATTTTATCATGTTTAAAAAGGAATTCCCAAGACTATCTGCAGAAGCTAATAAAATGGTAGCAAAGGTAGGACACTAGTATTTGGATGAACACTCAACCTATATCAGATTATTCAGTGCCATCGGAGAGCCACATCTACTACCCGCTCACATCCCATATTGGCTTATTGTGGGAGAAATATGATATCAGACTATCCTGCAGGGTTATAACGCCACATTAGTTAAGGACAAGAAGCGAGCTTTCATACCCTACGGTTTCCATGTGGGGTTTTATCTGGTAAAGGAAATTTCTCAAGCCAAACAAGAAGGGATGAGCCAACTTGAATTCAGGTTCCTGACAGGCTGATTCTGCAAGCACGACCCTAAAGTCCTGGTCCTCCAACATGCTTCACGAGTATCATTGTGTTGGCCATGCGCGCATGATAAATTTGAGGATTAAATTTTCAAAGAGTGCACTCAGGACTGGTAAGAGGTAGTACAGAGGATGGCCAACCCAAATATGACTAGGCTCAAGGCCACGAGCATGGACGACCAAGTGGATATAATAGAGAAGTCGTCTCAAGGGGCCCTTGGAGCTCAAGAAGAGATCAGAGCGACAGACACTACAGAGGCACAAAGAAGAGGGTTTCTCTTTCTAGAAGAGGCACAGAGAATCATTGATCAGTTACAAAATGACCCTGATCTGATAGATATGTAGAGGATTCCCGCTGAGGACCCAATCGAAATAAGAGGAGAGCCAAGTGGCCTGGAGCAAGGATGATTTTAGGGGATAAATTTCCCTCATGGGCTAATTTTCCATGGTTTTTCCAAAAACGAGATTCGCTATTTTAAAAATGATTCGCCCAAATTCTATAGGATAAAATTATTTTACCTTAAAAATCG
>ML814707.1:176977-197876 GCA_009831015.1 Picea engelmannii
CAAAATTTTATAAAAACTATATAAAATACTTGGAAATTTGAATATTTTTACAAAAATATCGCCAAATATTTATAGTTGACATATGAAGGATTAGTAAGATTCGCCAAGGTTTCTACATTTTAAAATAAATTTCCATCCTTAAAATCATCCCTAGCCTGGAGCCAATACAACTTGAAGAAATCACCGGGCCAAAAAACCCTGAAGTTCCACCACCATAGATCAAATCACCAGGGGGAATTTCAACCCAGCCTGAGATAGTGAGGACAAGTGTACCAAATCCATTGTTTGAATTAATAACCATATATTATGATGAGGAGAGTTCGGAGGTGTCCTTGGTGACTCCAGTGCATATTACAGAGGAAAGAGAACATGAGAGAGAATCTGCCCCAAGTCTCGATGCTCCAATTCAGATCCTTCTGCAGAGCGAGCATGAGGTTGAGAGTGCCTTAGACACTAAGCTATGTGACGTGCCAGGAACCCTAATGGATAGGTCGAGGAATGAACTAGGATGGGACGACCAGAAAGAGGAAATTCCACAGCAAGAAATCGGCATTTGGGTAGTCGATTACCAAGTAAGTACCGAACCTACCCCTGGTTCTTCAGTTTTGGTTGATACCTTACCATCCAATGAGAAGCAAATGGAATTCGAACCCTCGAGACATATGGAAGAAGTTAAGGAACCCATCCTAAAACATAAACACCCAGTCGAGAGCCTAGAAAATAATATAACTTGGGGAGAACAACAAATCCCTAAACTTGTTGATGAGGTCGTGGATATACAAGCAATCACCTATGACCGAAAGAGGAAATCCATAATGAAGAGAACCACCAAGAAGAGGAGGCTTACGTTGGATAGTTCGATTCTCATCACCACAGAGGAAAAATTGATCAGCATAGAACACGCTAAGACGTTTGAGCTTATTGGTGTTGGGATGGCTATCATAGATGAAACCTTGGATAGAGAAAGAAGAGTCGGAGCATCTGCTCCATTTGGAAAAATACTAGCAGGACTCCACACAATCCACGGTATTTTTGAGAAGTGATTTCCAAGATACTTATGCCAAATTCACGAATGAACGACACCTTTACACCATAGGTATAGCCGGATTTCAAGAAGACACCCTTATGGAGCTAGTGACATACAAGGACCTGGAGAGATGGTATGAAAAGGCTCATCAAGAAGTGGAAAGGATAGATTACATCAACGCCGTTCAAAATGGATGAGACGTCGAAGAGCAATACATTCAGGTGCTAAGAGATAGTAGCATCGATCGGATCAGGAAAGTGGTCGAATACTGGGTGAAAATGGCCTAGGAGACACAGCGGGAGATTCAAGAGAAGTGGTTTGATTGCGAAAAGAGTTGGGAAAAGATTAAACATGAGATGAAAGGCACCGGCCTCCCAAAATTTGTCTCACCCTAGGACTTTGTCGACTTGCATGACATAGTCAAGCAACACACAAAACAAGACTCGACATAGACTGCAGTGATAGAAAAGGTGGCGAACATGGCGCCAAGTCAAGTACAGTAGTTCATGGAGCATATGATTAAGGCTCAAGCAGTGTTGCAACGGTTAAGTGTTAAAATAATCAAGTATAGAGCATGGGAGGTAGAAGTGAAAGAAATCCTTTCAGCCCCGATGGACCAACACAGGTTCTTGTATGCCAACACATGCGAGGAAACTTTGTTAAATGGTCAGAATATGAGAACATTCATCCACTTCAGTGAAACTATTTGATAATTCTTAGAAGACCGAGAGATGAAAGCACCATGTGGCGATATTTTGTTTTACTTAGCTTGCTCTTTTAATAGCTATTTTTAGTTAATGATTCATTATAAATAAGAGTATTGACCTTTTAGTAAGGGTCGATGGTTTTGGAAAAGACCCTCATTTTTTGGAATTGTAAATAACTATTTCCGAACTACCTTAATTGAGAAGTCTTGTTTAGGACTGGAGACAAACTTTTGTTTTTCATCAAAGGCGTTGTGTGACTGGATTTGAGGAGGAACTACTTCCGAGTTTATTTCATGAATGGATGTTGTAATGAGTAAGAGTTTATGAATCTATTGATAAGTTAGTTGTTTAAATATTTTTGTAGTTCTTGTCTCTAATGATGAAAGAAAATCGTTGTTTTAATGTGTGATTAATGCTAGATCTAAGGAAACTATTTTTCTTGACATCATTTTATTTCATGTATGTTTTCTTTCGATAATCGTATCTCAGTCAATAATTGAAATACCAACAAGTTGATGTATTAGTACTAGGTTTGTCACAGGTGTGAATATCTTTGTCTTCATGCTTGAGCACAAGGGTTATCCTAAGCTCATCCTTCTTCAGTAGTTAAGATCCCCCCTTTACCCGCTAGTTTATAGTAGCACACATCTTTTTATCAGACCCATCTAATAAAAGATAATACAAAAAGAGAACGTTTAAACTGAAGGAGGAACATTCACAAGAAGATATCATGTCAATCACTACGTAAATCCCATTGATTATTTGGCTAGATCGAAGGATCTATAGAACCATTCCACTATCAAATGTTGCAGAGTCTAATTGGACCTCAGTGGAAGGTTTGGTTCATGTTGTTGATTTAAATGGATTTAGGACCCCTCAACAGGACCCAAACCTTTCTCTAGGAAAAACAAAAGATAATATATATATATATATATATATATATATATATATTTGTATACAAACGAGGTGGGCATGCCCCATGATCATGTTATGAAACCAAAATGTGGGACTGTAATTGATGATGGATGTTGATGTAGATAACTGCAGTTCCCTCAGGGGTAGTTGATAACGGCAAATGACAGGTTTGAATGGTGAACAGGCTCTGAAGGGTGTCAAGGAGGACTGTAAGAATGGTCAATGACTTGTAGGCATTGATGGCCTATCAACTTTAGAGATCTTCGGCTGGTATGAAAAAACTGCAATGTTCGCATAGTAAGACCCACCTTAACATGAGAGTTTGATGAATTCAAATGTTATGGGGGTCAACGGAATCATAAAGAAATGATGATTCTTTCTGTGTCGTCCGAGACTCGTCATCAAAAAGGTAATGAGATTCAAGATATTTTCACCCTTATGTAAATTGTGCTAATGTCGACATGAAGGGAGACACGA
Organism: Picea engelmannii; assembly: GCA_009831015.1. Lineage (NCBI taxonomy): Eukaryota > Viridiplantae > Streptophyta > Pinopsida > Pinales > Pinaceae > Picea > Picea engelmannii. The sequence continues at coordinate 180,104 of ML814707.1, forward strand.
CGCAAGGAAGCTAAGGTCTTCTTGAAATCCACTGAGTAATAGATGATATCAGGTACTGACGAGGAACATGAATGAATTCAAAATGTTGTGGGCCTCGAGACTACCCTTGGTTGGGGTGTTGAGGGATGATTGGCAACAACCATAAAACTATATCTAGCGTCAGGGGGATGACTAGATATGGGGTTAAACTTTGTCAGAGGCTAACAAAGTGGGAAAATGTAAAGATCATGGGTGCAGAGAATTGGGATACTTGGGGTTTGTTAACGATGTCGGTAGGAAAAATGGGTGGATGCCCCAACCAAGGGAAACATGGGTTTCTTTTGCCAGGTAAAATAAGGCCATTGAGGATGACGATGAAAAATCTATGCATATGACAGAAACAAAAGCTTTATACAATTACCAAAGAAATAAAGAATAATTTGGGTTGAGTATACAGATATAGAAATGGGTGCCCTGGTGAAATATGGATTGGCCTATTAAGAGCACAAGTTTTTGAAAGAGAATTGGTGGAGGGTGGGGGCCCCATGGGTGGGTTGTTGTATTAGGTAAATGGATGGAGGAAATTTTGCAGATGGGAAAACTGATGGTGGATGAGATGGAGGGATAATTAAACTGCGGAGATGCAGTCAACAGAACCAAGATGATATGACCTAGGATTCCATTGGGAAGGTTAGCAATATGATGAGAAGAAGTATGGGGTTCATTCTCGAAAGTGCATAATACTATCGAGACTCCCATCCCTATGGGGTGACATCAGCATGAGTGTCAAGTTGCCAAGCGGAACTATGAATGGGACAACTCATTTGGGGGAGAGTGTTATCGGATGACAATACCAAAATGTGGTAGAGGTGAAGATACTGCAGAGCCGAATGTAGGGATCCTAAAGGTAAATTTTAGAGGGTTTGACTAGGATATGCAATTGATTTATAGAGGGAACAATTACATGTTAGTGTTGAACATATACCTGAAGGGGTTGTAATATTTTTGAACAAGTACCTCCACACATGAAAACCAAATACCCAACATGAACAATATTTGATGATAAAGAATATATAACAGTTATTTGATAAAACTAAAAGTGAGCATGCATACCTGAACGTGACGTGAGAAAAATGTTCCTCTAGGTCCAAGTGCATATGAAAACCCGTGGAATGTGAATGTGTAGATGGAGGGATCAGGATCCCATGGCTAAGAATGGATCGAAAAATAGAGGCTTTGGGCTCCTGTAACAAAGTGTGGAAGTTTGGAAAAAGGGGCTATATATGGATGGTGGGCCCACAATGCCACCTCATTTGTACATGTCATTGTTGTTGAGCTGACGAGAGAGTTGTGAGGAGATTTGAGGATTGCGGGAGTCAGGGGCTACCGATATGGGATTTTCAAGGGACAAGTTAGTGACCTTATCATCCCACATTGTGTGAATTTGATGGATGTTATCTAGGGTGTTGTACGGAGGCTCGTACAGGTTTTTAAGCCATTCAATATGCCCCAGAGGAATAAAATCCTTGGGTTCGATTGTGCACATGGAGGCTTGATCAAGAGGGTAAAAGACCACTTGCGAGAGGAAGAGTGCTCGATGATGGAGCGCATTCCAAGGGAAATCTAGGGTATTCAATTCCTCCAATACATCTTCATTGCAGTGGAAAATGTGAGAATATAGGGGATCTTGGGAAATGATAGGGGGAACTGTCAACGGATAAGTGCTATTGTCCTCAAGGGGTAAGGATGTAGAAGGGATATCATGTATGGGGTGTGATGACACACTTGACATAAACCTAATGTCACGATATTGTGGATGGCACCTTGTTCTCTCGGGGACTGAAGACGAAATATAATGGATGTCAGTGATGTGAGCATCAATAGGAATATCCTGAGAGGGCTCAAGCTGAGATGTGTGGCGTACTGTGGCTAAGGTTTTGCAGAATTGAGGTAGAGCTAGAAAATGATGAGTGTAATGGCCATATTTTGAGCATATGGAACAAGCGAATTTGGTTCATAACCCTTTTTTGTGTGTGGTTGAGGACTCCGTAGTAGTGGTGGATGTACTTGGTAGAGTAGCCAACAATGAGATTGCTCTAGGGAGCTGGATAAGATTATGTAACTTGGAAAGAGTAGGACATCTATTAGTGGGGTTTCCTTCTCTTTCGCATAGTGTGCAAGGAGGTTGATATTGGGGAGGGGGTGGAGCTATGCACTCGTTCTTCCTTTGCCTTCCCCCAGTAGTGGTGGTGGTGTCTCCATTTGGCGGTGGGGGTGATGTAGTAGAGGCCTATATGGGAATATGCATCGGTAATCCTTCTATCTGAGGAGGGAGGGATGGTGCAAGGACAATAGAGGGTGGATGGAGATACCATACAGGTATGGAGAGAACCATTTTAGGAAGGGTGAGGGTCAAAGATACCTGGAATGATTGGACTCCAGGTGAGGGGTAAAAAAAGGGAATTCGAGTAATGTCTTGGGGGACTATCTCCCAAACTGGGATTTTCCCTTGGAGGGGGAGGGAATCCAGGATAATTGGTGCAGTAGTCTTCTCAGATAAATCCTGAGGTTATAGTTCTACAACTGGTGGAACTTCGAATTGGGGAGGGGCCTTGGTGAGAGGAGTAGTGTCTGCGATATCAGTTTCATTAAAGGAAACGACACACACTTTTGCTAAAGTAGATGGGTTTAGGAGAGGTGGTGCTCTGTGATAAGTTCTTAACAAGTCTGGGTGATTGAATATTCTAGGGCCAATGTCGATGACTGGAAAAGCGTCTGAGCTATCACGAACAACAGGGAGGATGTTATCGATGTTGGTAGAATGATTAGTCTCGTAATGTGTAAGTTGGTCGATGGTGACGATTTTCCCATTATGGGGGAATACCATCGTACGAAACACAGAAGAGGCTACTGCCTTCATAGCATACATGTAGCTATGTCCAAACAAGATATTGTAATCAAGTGGGGCATCAATAACTTCAATGTCAATTAAGATAGTTTTTCCCCCTAGTTCTATGGGGACATTTTGGAAGAGCGCTTCAGGGGATGATGGTCGACCGCCATAATCTCTCAGGGTGATGGTGGATGGTACTAGCTCAGGTAAGAAGAGTTTCTACCATACTACTTTTGACATGATGCATGTGGATGTGTCGTCATCGAAGATGCACCTATGAAATGTGATGTTTTGGATCTTCACTGGTATCTAAAAAGATACCAGGGTGGAGAGACGTGGTTCTCCACTATCTATATTAAAGGTGATGAGTTGAGTATCAGCTGGTTTGACTGCCCCCAAGGAGGAAAGAAAGTATTTATGTTGAGATGGAAAGATTTGGAGGACCTCCAATACAGACATGGTTGCAGGATACTGTGCTAAGTCGTCAACTAGAGTGTAATTGTGGGCTGCCCTAGCATGAGGGTTATGTACATTCTGCCATAAAGGTATGCGAGATACACAGGGGTTGGGTTCAGTGTTAGCGCTTGGAATCATCAATGGTTGTCCTGATGGTATGGGATCTGCCTCTGAGGTGGTTGGTGTAGAATCAGGAAGCATGTCATATGGACAACTACGTGTTTGCATAAGAATATCTTCTTCACTGGTAAGGAATATATTGCGATCGGATGGATTCCTAGGTTGAGTGGGACCTGGGTTTTGATATTTCCCCATTTGTGGTGGAGAAGGGTATACCTCATGTTAGGTATTCATCACACCTTGGTGTGGAATGGGGTTTTGCAAAATCGTCGGAGGTGGTGGTTGCAAACAATGTTGTGGGGAAGGTGGTGTCGGAGGGTGTTGTGTGTTCATGGATGCTTTTCATCTGTTTGTAATCGAACATTTGGGGGCAGTGGTGAGTATAATTTCCATACTCACTAATCCAGGAGCATCGCTCCACCTCATCAAATGCGCCAGCACACCATAATGAAAACATGCAATGGAGAAAGGGAGAGGCACCAACCCTCCCATTTTTAAATTTGAAATAATCCAATATGGATTTTTGTGTTGTAAGGCTATAAATTCCAGACCATGCTTTTGTACAAGTAGTGGTTGGGGTTGCCTTAAATGGTTACCTGTAGCAGGTCCAAATCGTAGTCAGTTCTAGACATTCATTTATGTAATGTAGTCGTAGAAGTATGGTGTCATATCTAAGATAGTAATGACACTAAGGTGGTGAAGAGGATTAAGATCATAGAGCCCTCTTTTGTAAAGGGAAAAAAATAAGACAGAGAGAAAACTTGAGTAGAGAGGCCTTAGGAGGTCTTAGAAGTTCTGAGAGAGAGCTTGAGAAAACTGGGGCTTTGTTACAGTCTGGTTTTTGAAATCATCTTTATAGACACACAGAGATAATAGAAAAGAAGTTTTTTCCTGCATATCGTGTGTTTATGCGTATGTATGATTTATATGTTTTTATGCATTTTCATGGTCTAAATGTGTAACTGGTGAAGTATTGCAGGAGATTCAATTGTTTCTCATCTTTGAGTTTCCGAGTGAAAGGAGTGCACACAATCCGCAATGAGTGCATTGACAGAGGTTTAACCTCAAGGGAAAGCTCAAGAGGGATATCGTTGAACCTTCATCAGTCAAGTGCAAGGAGTGCATAGGAAGAACTATGTATCGAGTTCAGAGAGAAGCAGAGTTATTGAGAACTTTGTCAATCTCTGCCAGGTGGGCATTGAGCTAGTGTAAGTGTGCAGAGAAGAAATATGTGTTGATTTTGGTAAGAAACAGAGTTATTGAATACTCTGTGAGGAAAATCTCTACAAGGAGTGCATCGAGAAGAAGAACACCAAGAGGGAGAGAAGTATTTATTGTTCAAGAAATCCTTCAGATTCTGAGTTTGACGAAATCCTAGGAACACAAGGTGTGCATGGGAGATCGAAATATTCTAGAAGATCAATCTTAGGAGGAGTAACGCAAAAAGTGCGTAGGAGTCAGACTTGTTCTGAGTCCATAAGATTAGAAGAGATAACTCTTGCAAGAGCGAAGCGAAACCAAGAGTCGGGTTTGTAGGAGAAAGTTCAAAGGTCAAAATATTTGAACACTTACAAAATATTCCAAGTCAGAAGAAGGTGAAAGCTCAGGAGGAGGAGTGACAATAGTCGTCGAATCGGCTGTAGAAAGGAGCATGGACCATTAGATCTACGTCCAACAAACAAAAGGAAAAGCAGGGGAGAAAAACAGATCCCATCCGTTGGATCTGGGCACAGAGGATAAAAAATCGTTGGATCCAAAGGAAGGTGCACGAGTCTTAATGCTCACATGCATAGGAGAGAGAATCTCTCAAGGTTTGAAACTTGAGATTCCCAAAGCACGGAGAGTCAAAGGGCTGAAACAAATCTAGACCGTTGGATCCAGAGGGAATACATGTCAATGGGTTGGAAGATCCAAGGGAAGGTGGAGGTTTAAGTGTTGAAACAACCGGAGCCCAAAGAGTCAAAGAGATGAGAGTCATCGATCTGCGAGGGGACACTTGTCACTAGATCGTGAGCTCCAGGGGAATTTACATTGTAGTTTCAGTTTGAGAACTGAAATAGTCGAAGTCCGAAGACCCGAATCTGAACTGTCAGATCCAGAAAGGGGTACGTGGCGAAAGATCATGGACTCTGGGAAAATTGTATTGAATCTCTCAATTGAGATTTGAGATCCGTGAAGTCCGGAGAGACAAAGTAGCTATGAACCATCAGATCACCCGAAGTGAATCTGAGTCGTAGTACTAAGAGAGGAGACGTGGCGTGAATCTGCGAACTCCGGGTAAATTCCCTAAGTGATTCATAGTTGTCATATCAGAGGAGACGTGGTGTGAATCCGTGAACTCCGGGTAAAGTCCCAAAGTGATTCATAGTCATCAGATCAAGAGGAGACGCGGCGAGGATCTGAGCACTCTGAGTAAAGTCCCGAAGTGATCTGTAGTCGTCAGATCAAGAGGAGACATGTCGGAAATCTGTGAACTTCGGGTGAATTTCTGGAGCGGTTCATAGTCGTCATATCAAGGGAGATGTGGCATAGATCCAATCACTCTAGGTAAAGACCCAAAGTAAACCTCAACCGTTGATTCGAGGAGGAGACATGTAGAAGAGGATTAACGACTTCGGATAAAATCCACAGGGAGGTAGGAGTTTGACATTTGAGATTTTTGAAGCCCAGAAATCTGATGCGACGAGAGTCGTCAATGTGAAGGAGGAAATCCAGTGACAGATCTAGATCTCCAGAAGAAAACGGAGGAGAAAAAGTCCGAAGAACTAGAGAATATCTTGATCATTGATTGAGAAAGAAGTCTGAGGACCATTGATCTGGTTGAGGATGCCAAGGTCCCGAAGCGGGAGCATATCCATTGATTGGGGAGATAAGTGTCAACAGATCTTCCACTCTGAGAGATACCTAGTCAGCAGAGGCAAGAATTTGAGAATTGAGATTCCCAAAGGCCGGATCCACGAAGGAGATCCTAGCCATAGGTTCAGGGAGATAGGTGGAAACAGACCGTTAACTCTGGAATATTGGAGTATGGAGGAGAACGAGGTTTGATATTTCAAACACCCAAAGTCCGGAATTGTGAAGAGATCACAGTCATTGATCTAGGAGGAGCAGATTTGGTTAGTAGATTGAAAAGACACAGATCTGAAGCATTGATTTAGACATTATCGTCAAGATCATGAGATCGACGATCAAGAAGGATTGCGGGGTGAATATAAGCTAGGACATTAATTTTCCTTGAATGGGCCATAATTTTAACCATGGTTTTGACAGTGATATGCGTGGCAACACAAGGAGGATTGTGGGGCGAATAGCGACTTGGTTGGAAACTACTCTTGCCTATGCTTGCAATCATGCATTAGCACAAGGGTACAACCCAGGAACATATGAAGAAGGGGCTAGTGAAAATTATCTAGCGCCCATGAAATGAAGAGCGCTAGAACGCGCAGACAGAGGGTGCGAGTGTCACAGGACCTGCGCCAAATGGGGAAAAGGGGCCAGTGTATGTTTGATTTGGGTTCAATTAGGAGCCCAAAGAGTCAATATGACTCAACAATTGGAATGATCCAGAGACTGGGAGATGGCCTCATAACATTAGGTGGTATCATAAATAGGAGTTTACCTATAGACAACAGGTGAAGGAAGCAGGGTATTGATGCTCTATGAGAAGGTTGTTGCATGGACACAGTAGCAAAAATTTAAACAACTAGGTGAGATATGAAAGAGGATGGAGATGCTCATGGATGTAAAGTAATCCATAGGATTTCCAGGAGGGAAGGTAGAAGGTGGAAATGGCTACTAAATGCCATGCACATGATCGAAGAGAAGGCCGCAAGAAGAAATGCAATCCAGAGATGGATCTGGAGCTCGTTGAGACAAGAGCGAGGATAGAGAAGCTTGCATTTAAAATGGAGTAGGATGCAAAAGCGCATTGGGTGTATGAATGGCCCATGAAGAAGAAGGTGAAGTGGGAAGTTAAGAGATTGTTGGCCAAAGGACAACGAAGGCTGATGAGAAGGTGGTTGAGGCATACTAAAAACCTCAGTGAGACAGAGGAGGAACTGATTCACATCTGTGAACCAGAGACTAGGAGAAATATCAGAGATGAGGAGGAGAAGAGATGAGATGAATATCTCTTAAACTTCCAGGTGGGAGGAAATGGACTTTCAAGTTGCCAGGTGGGAAATAGAAAGAGTCCAGGTCGAGGTATCGTATACTGCCAGAGGAGCAATGATGAAATTTCAAATTGCCAAGTGGGAAATGAGATGGGATCGGTTGATCTCATAGATTGCTAGGTGGGCAGAAGAGAAGTCCCAAATTTCCAGGTGGGAAGCGGGAAAGAAATGAGATTGTCTGAAAGTATCGGTAGCTCAGAAGTGTGTTCATGTCAGCAAGGAGCGCTGATAGGTGAAAATTCATGTGGATTTGCAGACCACGTGAATGAAGATGATGAGAAGTTAGAAACTTACACCATCAAAGAGGAGGATCAGAAGAGTATTTTGATCATTGGAGGGATCAAAGAATTCCTACCAAACAACCAAGTGAAGGCCAGTGCACATGATGAAAGTGAAATAGTAGAGGAAGAATAGCCAGCGGTGACTGTCATGATGAAGGAGAAGGTATCAGAATCTGCCCAAGGAGAAGAAGAAGAGGAGCACACAATTGAGAGGCTCATTCAATGGGAAATAGAATTGAGGATGTTGGAGGATTGGTTGGACAATCCAGAACCAACATATGGTTGCCAGAAGATAGTCATGCAAAATTCAGTAGAAGAGCATTCAAAATAATGCCTCAAAATTTTCAGCCAGGAAGTTGAATAGGAAATGACTGTAGCCTGCAGTAGAAAGAGAAGCAATGGAGCCTGTAGTAGAAAGAGAAGAAGACAACATAGACCTTATTGATCTGTATGCAGAATTAGAATCCCTAGAGAGAAGGGTAATGGTGAAAAGCCAACACATCCATTAGATCAGATTGGAGACAGATGGAGGAGCATACCATCCAGGCGAGAAATTAAAGGAAGTTGGAGATATGCCAGCACAAGGGGAGCCGACAGAATATAATCTGTCAGAGGAGGAAGTTGAGCAACAACTCAGTGATGAGATTACAGAAATGGAGTCTGCAGCTGAATGGAAACTTAATGCCACAAAGGAAGAATAAAACGATATGGGATATCAAGTCGATCCACCCATTAATAAGGAAGTGCAGCGAAGAAGACTACATAAGAAGAGCCAGCCACTGGAGCATCTGGATAGGGTGATAGAGGAGATCAGGAAGCTAATGTTGAGGTTAGTAGAAGCAATCAGCAAAGGGAAGCTGAGCAGAGGAGAGCCTGCCATAGCAGTAGGGAAGAAAAAGAAGAAGCAGCAACAACGACATAGCTGGAGAGGAGCAGGAGGACAACTCCAGAAGAGAATTTTGGATCCAGGAGGATTTCAACACTGGTGAAAAGGATCTCATGAGCCAGAGGTCATGTTTTTCCTAGTAGTGGAGTATGATGCAGGAGCATCGCTCCACCTCAGCAAATGTGCCAGCACACAAACACGTAATGGAAAAAGGGAGAGGCACCAACCCTCCCATTTTTAAATTTGAAATAATCCAGTAAAGATTTTTGTGTTGTAAGGTTGTAAATGCCAGGCCATGCCTTTATACAGGTAGTGGTTGGGGTTTTCTTAAATGGTTATTTGTAGCAGTTCCATATCGTAGTCAGGTTTGGACATTCATTTATGTAATGTAGTCGTAGAAGTATGGTGTCGTAGCTAAGATAGTAATGACACTAAGGCGGTGAAGAGGATTAAGTTCGTAGAGCCCTCTTTTGTAAAGGGCAGAAAAGCAAAGAGAGAGAAAACTCGAGTAGAGAGGCCTTAGGAGGACTTAGAAGTTCTGAGAGAGATATTGAGAAAACTAGGTCTTTGTTAGAGTCCAGTTTTTGAAATCATCTGTATAGACACACAGAGATAATAGAAAATAAGTTTTTCCTGCATATCATGTGTTTATGCGTATGTATGATTTATATGTTTTTATGCATTTTCATGGTTTAAATGCGTAACTGGTGAAGTATTGCATGATTTTCAATTGTTTCTCATCTTTGAGTTTCCGAGTGCAAGGAGTGCACACAATCCACAAAGAGTGCATTGACAGAGGTTTAACCTCAAGGGAAATCTCAGGAGGGATATCATTGAACCTTCATCAGTCAAGTGCAAGGAATGCATAGGAAGAAATCTGTATTGAGTTTAGATAGAAGCAGAGTTACTGAGAACTCTATCGAGCGCTTCCAGGTGGGCATTGAGACAGTGCAAGTGTGAACAGAAGAATTATGTGTTGATTTTGGTAAGAAACAGAGTTATTGAATACCCTATGAGGAAAATCTTTGCAAGGAGTGCATCGAGCAGAAGAACACCAAGAGGGAGAGAAGTATTTATTATTCAATAAATCCTTCGGATTCTGAGTTTGACGAATCCCAGGAGTGCAAGGTGTGTGTGGAAGATTGAAATCTTCGAGGAGATCAAGCTTAGGAGGAGTAATGAAAAAAGTTTGTAGGAGTCAGAATTGTTCTGAGTCCATAAGCTCAGAAGAGATAACGCTTGCAAGAGCGAATCAAGACCAAGTGTCAGGTTTGCAGGAGAAAGTTCAAAGGCCAAAATCTTTGAACACTTAAAAAATCTTCCAAGTCAGAAGAAGGTGAAATCTCAGGAGGAGGAGCGACAAAATCCATCGGATCGGCTGTGGAAAGGAGCCTGGATCATTAGATCTACATCCAGTAAACAAAAGGAAGCACAGGGGATAAAAATAGATCCCATCCATTGAATCTGGGCACAGAGGATCAATGATCATTAGATCCAAAGGAAGGTGCATGAGTCTTAACGCTCACATGCACAAGAGAGAGAATCTCTCAAGGTTTGAAACTTGAGATTCCCGAAGCATGGAGAGATGAAGGGACAGAACGAATATAGACCATTATATCCAGAGGGAATACATGTCAACGAGTCAGAATATCCAATGGAAGGCAGAGGTTGAAGTGTTGAAATAGTCGGAGCCCGAAGCGCCGAAGAGCTGAGAGTCGTCGATCTGTGAGGGGACACTTGTCACCAAATCACGAACTCTAGGGGAAGTTACATTGTAGATTTAGTTTGAGAACTGAAATAGCCAAATTTTGAAGACTCGAAGTAAATCTAGACCATCAGATCCAGAAAGGGGTGTGTGGCGAAAGATCATGGACTCCGGGAAAATTGTATTGAATCTCTCAGTTGATATTTGAGATCCATGAAGTTTGGAGAGCCGAAGTAGCTCTGAGCCGTCAGATCACCCGAAGTGAATCTGAGCCATAGGAATGGGAGAGGAGACATGGAGTGAATCTACAAACTCTGGGTAAAGTCTCGAAGTGATTCATAGTCATCATATTAGAGGAGACATGGCATGAATCCATGAACTACGGGTAAAGTCCCGAAGTGATTCATATCCATCAGATCAAGAGGAGACGTGGCGAGGATCTGAGAACTCCGAGTAAAGTCCCGAAGTGATCTGTAGTCGTCATATCAAGAGGAGACGTGGAAAAAATCTGTGAACTCCGGGTGAAGTTCCGAAGAAGTTCATAGCCGTCAGATCAAGGGAGACGTGGCATAGATCCATGCACTCCGGGTAAAGACCCAAAGTAAACTTCAGTCGTTGATTAGAGGAGGAGACACATGGAAGAGGATTAGCAACTTTAGGTAAAATCCACAGGGAGGCAGGAGTTTTACATTTGAGATTTCTGAAGCCCGAAAATCCGTAGCAATGAGAGTCGTCGATGTGAAGGAGGACGATTTTTTTGGGGGTTATTTCCTCCTAGTCTTGGGTTGTTATTGTTTTGGATTTTTCCTTTCTTCTTGGAATTATTCGGTTGATGAGATGGATTTTCCATATTCAATTGTTCAAAATCATGAACATGTTGAATGGGAGAGGTCTCAACAAAGTTAGCACCGACATGTGGTTGTCCTGGTGGAGGAGCAATCGGCTGGGAGGGACCAGGGAATGGAAAATATGGATTATTTTGTGGAGATGATCCATATGGCATATAGGAAGTTGAAGTACTTCCAAAACTGTTGGGGTCATATGTGGGGGTTGTGGGTGGACCCACACTTGATTGAGAGACCGGATGCATATGAGGTACTGGTGGGGGTCCCCCCAATGGCTAAGGAGGCACAAAAGGATATGATTGTTGGTGAATGGGGGGACGGTGATAAGACATCCCTCCATATGGTTTTGGATACTGATGTGCACCGTAAGTAGGTGAGGGGTGGTCGTAAGGTTTGCGGTGTGTTATAGAACCAATCAACCCATCCGTAACATGGGACATCCTAGGTTTGTCCTGGCCAAACAGTATAGATCTTGTTGCATCGGGAAATACTTTATACAAGTAACATGACTAAGAATATATGAGGTCAAACTATTGGGCCTTGTTTATGGCTTCCTCTTCTGATTGAGGAAAAGTGGATGCTACATCCTTGGAAATAACAGAGATGAGTGATTTGAGAAACCAATCGAGGCGTTGTTCTTTGGTGGTTTCTACTTTACACAGACTACATCGTCGAAACCATTCATGGATGTGATCGACAATGTGGATAGCAGTAGTTTGTTTGAACTTGAAGATAAGTTCTAAGCCAGTATCATGACGAAGTAGTAATTGGAAAAATGACAAAAAGGCCTTGGCCAATGATTCAAAGGTCATCCGGGACCCTGAGTTTTCATCCACATACCATTTGGTTGATGAACATGTGAGAGATATTTGAAATAACCTCAAGCATATGGAATCATCCATGATGTTGTTTGAAGAGAACTATAAGTGGAAAGTCATAAAATGGTTGGCGAGATTTTCCCCTATTTTTCCTTCAAATTTTGGAATATCTGAAGGCAATTTTATAGGCATATTGGGCCAAGTTCCATCATGAAAAATGGGATCATTCATTAGTTTGGTTAAATCAAGAATGTTGAGGGATGCCAAGTATGGCATAGGGAGATTTGGCAGATTTTTAGTTCCATCCATTACATGTGTAGGTAATGGACCTATCCCTTGGCAGGGATTTGGTGGGCTTGTACTTCTTCCTTGAGAAGAAGTTTGACCCTCGCCTCCTTGTGAAGGAGAACTAACAGATGTATGGCCTTGGGTATTTGACCCAAGCAAAGTGGAACCAAGTAAATTTCATCCCTAAATAGTGGCACTCATTGGGGTGTGAGATGGTTGAGCTGGTGAGTTGGCGAGACTAGGGCTCCTCCTAGCATAGGAGGGAGATTTCGCAAGCGCCTGGAACGACGAGGATCCTGTGGCTCCCCTATGGTTCCGAATATCCAAGTGAATGTGGGCAAATGGTGGCAAGAGAGAAATAAATGAACAAGATATTTTTACCTTCACAAAATAGTATAACTCACAATTGCATGTAATTAAATGAACATCATACATAAATCAACTATAAAAAAAAAACAAGCAAGTGGATAGGTGGATTTTTTCCACATGGGGGAAAAACAAAAACAAATTCTCGTGTCCTAAAAGACATATCATCCTTCTTTTCAATGTAGCATTAGGCCTTCCAATAACACTCAATAGTGGGGTCTGAAGCCACCGAAAGAGAAACTAGTGAAGGTTGAAGTAATCAATTATAATGAGGGGTAGAGGGTTCATATCTCAAAAGAACTGGAGATATTTCCCAATAGCCACACAAAATCTGATCAAGGTGAGATTGCAACCCAAAATCGCCACCTGGGTGGATATTCTATGTTTGGTCACTAGGTACCTCGGTCAAAGTGCGACATTTAGATTTTTTTCCTAAGAAATGGGTCACGGGCTGGATTTCCTCACAAGAGTTAGGTGACTCAAGGAGGGATGCACAGAATAACCGGACCTCAGCCTTCGACCCTTCATGGGTATCTCCCTGCCTTATGGTGTAGGAACACTTGACTTGGAGGATTTGAAATATCCCTATTCTCAACTTCTATTGTTTCAAAATGTGAGAACCTGATAGCGTTATTTGGATGCCTACCCCTGAGATCCTACCTAGACTAAAAATTTATTTTGGCATCTCCCGTGGAGGAAAATTTAGTGCATTTTTTAGAAAAAATTTAGATGTGGTGGGCTGAGAGATTGGGGTCATGGACCAATCTCGTTTGAATTAAATTGGTGTGGATAATTTCCAAAGAAGTAGTCAGATCTTTCAGAATTCCTTTGAGGAAAGCCTACTTCGACCTCCACTATTCCAATAGAAATTATGTGTGTGAGGACTGGCTTTGTGTGCAAGAAAGTGAAAAGTGTGAAAAATATTTTTAATAAGTTAAGTATGAGATTGTAGCATGTCGACTTCCTATGGTCCTTACAAATATTCTTTACCTAGCTTACTATGTTTCTTTGGTACAACCTTGTGGAATATTTAAAGCCCTAAAGGACTAGAAATGTGGACATATGGGTCCTTACAAATCCTTTAAACGCCCTAGATTGTGGTCTATACTAAGAAAGATTTTGAGGCTATCCTAGAATTGTAGACATGTGGGCATGCATGGGCATGTTACTTGATCTTTTAAACTTTCCTAGAGTGTTGTCTAAACTAAGAAAGAATTTAGAAAATATCCTAAGATTGCAAACATGTGGGCATGTATGGGCCCTTACAAAGCTTTAACATGATTTCCAAAACTAAGAGGAACCCCAGGGGGGCTTTGTCCTCTCCTAAATATTTTTAAAGGGAGATGAAATTTCCTTTCAACCACCTTTTTTTATTACCGATATCACACTAGGGTGTGGGGGAAGAACATACTTGAGGGTCAAAATTGATTTCTGGTCCCAAATTAATTGGTTGTGTTTGAAAATACAATAAATTCAACTCAAAATTTTAAATGCTGAATGAGCCATCCATGTGGCAAGAAAGAAAAAGAGAATAATAGTGATTATTTTTACCCCTAACTGCTTATGTTAGCTAACTATTCTTGTGGGAAAGGACTCTAAGTGAAGTGTAGTTTCTTTACAAAGTGCAGGAAATTAAAATATGAAGGCTAGGGGCCCTCAAACCATTCATAAATACCCTTACAATTTGAGAAAATTGAACTTATGCACGGGCTACAATTTTGACAGGCACACAGAGTGCGCAGAGTAATGAAGCTTGTTTCACACACAGTGCACAGAGTGTGCGTATGTATGCCTTGAAACCAACACACTTCCTATCGCGCATCAGGCAAGAAATTTCCAAGTGAAATTCTCTTACCTTGGCTCTGAATTTTGACTTTGGAAGGTTGGACTAGGCCGTTTTTGGTACCTGCATATCAAAATAATAAAAAAGAAGTGCTCTCAAGACTTAAATAGGGAGGAATTTGATACCGATCCCCAGTATGGTCCCCAATTTGTTGTGTTGGTTTTGTCACATGGGTGAGAAAAAACACAACACTTTCATGCTTAGTTAAGCCAGCTAAACGAGACAGAAGTTTGTGAGTTGATTAGATAACCAAATACACATGAAACAAGAAAATAAAAACTAAAAACAACTAAGAAATAAATGTTAGAGAAGCTTGAAGAAATAGAACCATGAAAAAAAAATGACCAATATATAGATACCAATGGATCAATATATTGATAGGCTAAACACCGTAGAGAAAGGTAGGTACTTATGAATCCCCTCTTCCTCCGGGAGGGCTCTTGAGTTCCCTAATAGAGATATCTTCTCTTCATATAATGGAAAATGACAAATGGTGAAGAAATACAATATCAATTCCCTCAAGAGGTGAGTGGAATGACCCTTGCTATAGTGTTTGAAGGCTTCAAAGAGAAAAGAGGATTATCAAAGAAGAATTCTTGTAGCATAACAATACCTTGAAGTTATTATTTTTCTAGCACACCCATGGCACATATTTATAGCTTCCATTCATGGCAAGATATAATTGGTTCATAGTGTGAACAAGGGGCCTTTTAGGGCACTTCCTAGCCCTTGACCAACCTCCAAGCTAGATTTGGCTCAGATATGAGTGTCAAATCATGTTAGGAGTCAGACTAGAAGTGGTTGAGAGGCCGAAAATATTCCTAAATGTGTTGTTCATAGGAGTTCACAGCTTTTCTCGTAGACATTCGCTCATCTTGCGCACGGTGCATGTTGAGGGTTGTGTTAGACTGCGCATTGTGCGCATGCCCCTTTGGTGAATCTGCGCACTTCAATTTTTGAACCAAGTGTCTATTTTTTTCCTTTTTGATGGAGTTTGGTGTTGTAGGTGGACTAATTGTTGTTGGATTTGATGTCTTTCTTTAACCATTGTGTGCAATGTTGCGAACAATTTTACAGTGATAACAATGAGCCTAGCAATTGGATCTACTTGGCATAAAGAATCAAGATGTGTAGTTCCTTGTACATAGGTGTGTGGTGTGCATTCTTTTTGTTTTTCATATATCATATCCAAAAAAAAATCCAAAAACATTTTATTTTTTAGATTTCACTATGTATTTTGAACCTAGAATCTAGTTTACATGTGTTGACAGGATTATGGGTTTTTTTTTTATGGAAATTATGACTTCCAGTGAACTTGAAGTATGTGTTCTATGAAATGGAATATAGGGATAGGTTTTTCCCTGCGATACCATCTTGCATTATTAAATGTCCATTTTGTCGTCACAATTCTTTAGGTTCGATCTCGTTAGGTTGCGACATTAGCAACTCCAATTTTCCACGTCATAACTTGCTCGGTAGTGCCTACCCTCCATAGGCACCCTAGTTAGAACCTATATTGTATTTTGGTTCCCATATTGTGATTTCCCATAGGCTTGGGAACCCTTCTTTATTCCTTCCCTAGCTTGACATTGAGACTCATTTTTCTCTCTTCATCTATATTCTGGCCATATCCCATGGAATTTCCCAAAATTTTCATGTTGCTTAGTGGTCACCTATGCATTTGTTGTTCACATCATTTACCTCATCGTTTCACTATTGTTTTCTTGAATATTGCTTAATTCTACTGCAGTATCCTTTGACCATCTGCCTCTTTCATTATTTGGCATTTGTTTTGCATCCACCTCCCCATGGAGAGAACAACTACTAAGAGTCGACCTCACTTTCCAGTACCCTTTTTCATTCATTTTTGCTAGGTCGGTTCTATGCGCTTGGAACATAGAAGCATGATATTAAGCTACTCGTTCTTTCCATATGTGTACACTTTCATCTTTTTTTCAAACTCATAAAAGGACACAAAAAATACACTTTCGAGTAAACGTTTACCTCTTTTTCATACTCATTAAAAGACACAAAAAATACACCATAACAAGTATACTTTTAACTCTTTTCTAGGCTCGTTAAAATTGAACAAAAAATATACTATGGAGCATACTTTTATCTCTCTTTTGCACTCATTAAACCATGAAGGAGACACTAAAAACCTAAAAAATAAAAAAGAGTGGGGTTTTTTTTTATCATTGATCTATTCTCAAAATGGAAGTGTCATTTGAGTCACCATTGAACATAGCACATTTTTTAGTCATCATCTCACAGTTGGGTTTTATCTTTACTAGGAGCCATACTAGTAATATGAGTCATAGATACTCCTCTAACAGGTTACTCTTATACTCATCATGGGGAGTGCTTCAGTGCCTCTTGCAATGTTGCACTATATTCTTCAAGCTCTTGTGTCTTGTGCCAAGTCACCATTGTGTCATGCTATATGTTAAAGGGAAGTTTAATCCTGACTCGACCATCTATTGTTGTGTTGACTTTTCGAGTTATCCATCCTTGTGTCAGTTGTACTTGGTGACTCTATCTCTTCTCATAATCTCTCAATGTATGTTTCATGTCAATTGATGGGGGATACATTAAGGCCCTCCTTCGAAGAATCTCTTCCTATAAAATTCAACACATTATCTAGGACTGGGATCTAGAAACCATCTAGTACCTTGGAGCTTGCAGTCCTTAGTGGCAGGCCTCCTCGTGGTTGATAGTGGGTTTACATCATTAAATCTTAATCAATTGATTTTATGAGTGTTTTACATCAGATCGTCTATTCACACTCGCTAGAATGTACTTGGTACCTTGGATTCCATATTCATCATTGATGGGTCCCCTCACATCAGTTAACAGTATACATCAATGACTGGTAATCAGATTGTTTCTACCATGCTCGACCTCAACTCATCTATTCGCATGGTGTAGATTTGTATCATTGGGGTTGGGATGAAGACCTTGGGATTGGGACCACATCCTTCATTTACAGCATCCCCTCCCAAGTTTCGATGGAGTATATCACTTGTATATGAGTACTTTGAAGACTTCAGGGGAACTTTCCTCAGTTCTCATTTTCTTTTTGATATATATGTTGTGACATAGATTCGCATTGTATTTACTC